>OX422220.1:294009035-294294035 GCA_949130495.1 Sambucus nigra
ACTACCACATGTCATTCGAATGACTTCGCGCGAGATCCTTATCTCGCGCGAACGATCTTCGTGCGAGATCGCGTGAGACACCACTGTTCGTCTTCTTCCCCTGCATTCTTAGCTTTTCCACCATTTTTATCCCTAAAACCTCTATTCTTCAATTCCAAATGCCCAACAACAAATCCAATTGACGCTCTGACATATTTAGAGGATTTCTAACAGCCTAGAATCATTAAATGTTCACCATACATCAATAAATTTTGAAATCCCCAAATTAAACCATTAAAACCCTAGTTCTTCCAATTTCGTTTCAAGAACCAATTTAACCGAGATTTGTTCATGGAAAATTATCATAAATTCTTGAATGATATCCGTGAAACTTATATCTTAAAATTTCAATCCCAAAATAAATCAAATCATCAAATTTCCATCAAATTAATTCTCATAAATTTGAGGGGTTATCACCTACTATAACATGAACACAATTATTACCAAAACACGCAAGTAATAAACACTTGCCTAGAATATGAAGGTTTGATCTATTGGTGATGTTGGTATAGATGCATTCCTCGTCTTCCGATCTATGCAATGGCGGTCTCGGTGGTGGAAGACGATGCCGAGAGGCTTTGGCTCTTTGGGATTCTCTCTCCCTCTCTCTCTAAAACTCTTTCTTTTGTTTTGTGTTTTTGATATCTAATTCCTCCCACAAGGCTGATATAATAAACTCCCAATTTTCGTCCATTTAGTCTCGCTAAAAATTGAAATTACAAAATTACCCTTACGGGGTGCCGGTTTGGTCTAAAATCACCCGGAGTCCGAATAAAATGCCCGGGTAGAGTTTTATGACTATCTCGACCCTTTCGAACTCAATGGTGAACTCAAAATTACCATACGAGTTACATAAAAATAATTTTCCCTTTTATTCCATTCAATTAGTCCCGACACGACTCACACCCATGTCCCGATGTAATATACCAAACTACCATATATTTCACTCTGGGCAATTTATTAACTTGTATAATTCCATATTACATACGACACAGTAATATTCAATAATTCTCAACAATAAGTATTAACCCTTGTCACGCTAGTTAATAATTATTTCAATCCAGATTAATAAAAAATAATTTCTCGCATTTTTAATTTAATTTATCCAACAACAATAATTAATCACATAATTATTTCCACAATAATAATTAATCACATAATTATTTGAATCATTAAAAATATGGGGTGTTACATACTCCCCCCCTACAACGAAATTTCGTCCCGAAATTTGGAAAAAGTATACCAAGTATAGACAACGCTGTAAAAATATTGCGCATCACATCCTTGTGCTCCCAAGTAAGTTACTCCGTACCACCCATATAGTACGCTATAGAGTACCCTTAAAAATGAACACTTCACATGTGTTTGTTTTAAACACCAGGTTACCATGTCATATAGGCTCTTATCCAAGCCTTACCGCTTAAGTTTCACTACTTAAACTTTATTTTAGATATTCACTATATAGCCTTCTACTATTTCACCTTAGTAGATTTATCCTCTTTTCAGATACATACGACCTCATATCGTGTCGTTCGTACAAGTAAATTAATTGTGCCATATATATTTCACACACAATATACATGATAATTACAACTTTTCTCCGATATTTGCAATTATAACTGGTCCCCCACCTCTAACTATCAAGTGGGACAACAACCAAGTTCACCGTGGCATACCTCTACTGGCACTTGCCCAAATGTGAATTCATAGGAGTTATTGAACACACTCCACTAGTGGAAGGTACTGCTCTCGTCATCCCTAAATATTTAAGGGTGCGCATAAAATTTTCTCTCCCGCATCCGATTAGACTGCTTGTCCTTCCCATCCCTCTGTGGATGGTAGGCCGTACTCAATCGAAATTTAGTACCTATAATTTCACCCTCTCAGCAACATGAGAATATCCTTGGGGATACTCTCCCATTTTCAAGTGGAAGAAGCCCCTAATGGTTTCGAATTGTCCACCCTTTCACATGATAATCATAATCCACTGCTTGATTCAATCACCTAGGGCGCCCATAAATCCTATGCCTTGTGCAACATTGTACAATTGACATGTAATTATCTTACTTCAATTCTTGCATATGTGGTATGCTGATGTAGTAGGGTGCACTCAACAACCTCACTAGTCATAACTTATTCAATCCTTGAATAACATCATTTCTCTATTCAGGATGATACTAAGACTAGGCGACTCTACTGGCCTTAAGTCATAATGGAATTATCAACTCTCAATTATATTCTTTTATGTGTACATTAACCAACATACACCCAAAAATGTAATATGAAGCATGACACTCTTACTATTCCAAGTACTTGGAGCTATAAATATATAACGAACTATATTTTGCTGCTCGATAGAGGACACAGTATGTCCTGAGTCTTATCAGACAAATAAATTCCTACGCACTGGAATCACATATAATTAGACGACATACTTGCTGAGGTCTACAATACCATGAAAGTTTCATATATACACATATCTGGGCCCAACCTTATTTCAGGTGGCACCGCATAAAACAAAAATAACTCCCCCGGAGTACCCAACACGATAGTCATAACACTAAATTTACTATCGTTCAAACGTACGGTAATTAATCACTACACATTACCATAGTATACTCTACTAATGCTAACTCAATGCAGTAGTAAGTTATAACAACAAAATATACCCTTAGGGCCCACCCGGTTCACTCACGGGCGACATCAAAATGCTCCGCTATCAACGAGAAATACGTTTATAACAAGACTTTTATAACTAACGTTCCCACTCAACTCGACCCGCACACGAGTTTTAGGGTTTCCAATTTACAAATAAGTTGTGACACACCCATGTCACTATAATCTATCCTTTATTCACAAGGAAAAATCAAAACCTCACTAGTCTTGCCAAATCACGGGGTCTCAGCACGTGGCTGGCTGGCAACACGACCCATGAATATCTGTAATCTTTATACATCTAGGATTTCATCCAATAGTTTGTCCCCTCTCTTTCCATCATGTGGATTTCACGCCCATTATTGAAACATTGGCCCAAAATCTCTAGGCCTCAATTATGGTTTTACTGAACTCCCATTTACATCCCGGCCCCCATCGACCCTGACATACTATATGCCATTCTTAATAAGGACTCCACTGGTCCAGCCTAAACCCATCACTCTCGGTTTGTAAATTTCCTGGGCCTAATTCTCCTGACCCAAATTCCGTTGCTGGAAGTCTCACTCCTCCAGTCATTATGCCTAACTGGCATGATTTACCATTTCTAATCTCTTTGGTCTCACTTCTCAATTGTGGACACATTTAACACTTGTAGTTCCACTTTATTCACATAGGGAAACTTCACGAGCCATTTGCCCGTCACTGGTCCCACTGACCATTTTGGAATGTCCTTCCCTCAGACCGGAAGTTTTAACTCACAATTGTTCTTCTGCTGTCCTTTTGGCTACGCTGGCCTTTCGGAACCCTGGTTGGACTCCACAACCTTGATTGACTTCATCATCACTTGTAGTAAGTTAATCAATCAAAATCATCTAAATGAGTTCCCTATTGGGTACACTCTCATGTGGTGTTTCACTAACACCGTTAAGTTCAGTCTTGTCTTTCAACTGGGTTCTCTAGCCTTCCTGGATCACTTCTTCTGGAAAGACTGCAATAACTAGTAATCATATAACCTTGACGACATCAACATTAGTCATCCTAACTGGATTTCTCATCCATACTTATATTCTACTCACGGGTCCTTTATCAACTATAGACCCTTTTGATAATTTATGAACTTCTGTCACGTACGAAGTTCATTATGCAATTCAACCATTCTCTCACGATCGGTCTCTAGCTTACTCACTATGCTAAGTTTCAAATTTTCACTTGTATCTCCATTACCACATCGAATGGAAGATCTCACGATCAACTCATACCCAAATTTCTCTTTAATTTTCAAACACCTTTCTACACGTGGTGATTTACTCTAATCTCTTTATGTCTTTTGACGAGTTTTTTCTCCTACGATCCTTCGTACGGCCTTCACTGGTCATACCAAAATGTTCGGTGTTCAAATCAGACAAAATTTTGTATAATGAGTCACATCCATTATACTTCGCAGCAGGAGAATGTAAGTCGCATGCATAAGGGAACACAACAACGCTATCATAAGGCTCTACACCAAAGAACGCTACGCTAAAACTTAATAAGCCGCATAGATCCTAAAAGACTCTAGAACTTGATGCTCTGATACCACCTGTGACACCTCGCCCAATAAAATATAGGGTGATCAGTCCTTTACCAAATTTAAAACAGAATTTTCAGTTGGTTCATTCTTAGCATCACTGTCGAAAAACTTATAAACGTATTAATCACTTAATATATTATTAAGCTAGGCATCAAAAATTTTTTCCTTCTTACATATAACCAAATAAAACCATTTCTCTATTTAATTATGAAAATGTAAACCATTCATCATACACGTGAATATACTAAACATTGATCAAACACTAGAATAAATAAGACTGGGTAAAAAGCTCCCAGTTCAAAACTCCAACTTCACGTACTCATAGTAAAATTCCATCCATCTAAAAGAACTATAAAGTAAACTGAATAATAACTCTGACAAAAACTAGGAATGGGTGACACATGCCCCTTCTGAGATGTCTAGATAACTGAATGGAAATGATGGAGGCGTTTACTGCAAATACCTACCGCTTCCACAGCAACTGCAACCCATAAAGCAATCCAACTCTCTAGTCCTGGTATCCTTGTGGTTGAGGACCTGATATGATACATATATATAGGAAAAGAGAGAAGATATGCAAGAGACGGGTGAGAGCCCGATGTTTTAAAAATATTTAGCAAGTATTTAAAACTGCAATGAAGAAAGTATTATTTTCATGTTAGATATCGCACTCACATGAGATTCTCACCTTTCATATATTGTGTACGCCTAACGTACATCTAACCCACACTAGTTAAGTTACCCAGCCTAACTAATTTATTTCACCCACCCTCTAAAAATCCTCATAAATCCGAGTACTACGGACTAAACTTCTCCCCATTCCCAACATTACGTTACGTTCGTGCGTCGGGTGTCTCGCGAAGCAAAATCCAAATAAGGAACCCCCCGATACACTACTATGTGACAATATTGATCATCGAGATCCATTAGGCTCTCAGTACATATTACATTTTATCCGTCCCATATATATATATATATATATATATATATATATATATATATATAGTTTGAAATCATAATATCCTCATCTACATTATTCACTGTTCGAATGGTTAATCTTTTACCCACTAAGATTATTTTATTTCTCATTTATACAATATCTACTAATTTCACAAAGTAGAATGTTCCCAATTGTTTTCATATACATATTTAGTCACATCACCCCTATATATCTATATAATAAAGGAGGAGGGCTTTTTTGGTCTTCCCCAACTGGCGGTTGAGATCAAAACTTAATAAGTTTGATCTTTATCAACTGACAACTGAGATTGAATGTTGAGAATTTGATATTATACCACGTGGATGGCTCAGATTTAATAAGAGATTGCAAATTGAAGATGATTACACGGTACAATAGGTAAAAAGAGCACACAGCTCAAGAAACAGGGAAACAGGTGAAAATAGCACATGGATAAAGAAATAGTAGAGTCACATCCGTGTGTTTACGCTTCTCTCCATTTCTCTCTATGGTGAAGATATTTCTCTCTGTCTATCTTTCATCTCATGTATTATTAGGTTTCCATTTATGCAGGGGTTCATTGATGTTATGTGGGAATTCACATCATTTTTCTCTCTTTGAGTCAAATTCGGTATCTCTGTTTTTCCTTTGCCCATATATTTCTGGCGTCTCTCTTTTTAACTTTTTGTTTCCCCTTTTTATTCTGCTATCAAACAATTCCCATTGAACATGTATGTATTAACTGGGTTTACCTGGGTTTAAGCGTGTCCAGTTTAATCAATAATCCCATTTGTAACTTCCAATCTCTAGAAATGGATATGAAACCTAGCGTGATTATGTTTAATCCCTATCGTTGGTTAATTATCTGAAGATTTTTTGGTACCCAGTTGTGAAAAGAAAAAACATACTTCCTCACTTCACTTCTCACCCGAGCTCCACATTCACTTCTACTCACTGCACTTTACTCTTTCATAAGGTACGTTTTATTTGTTAATAACTGTTATCGTTTGAGTTTGTGTTCATTTTCGTTAATCTTCATGTTTTTGTTAATGATTGTTCATCTTCATTTCTTTATGTAAACCGAGTAATTTTTGTTCATCTTCACAAAGAAATTTTTGTAAACATGTTCTTTGTTCACAAAAAAATTTCTGTTCATCTTTACAAAAAAAAAATTTGTTCACGAACCCATGTATATTTTAATGGGTAATTACTTAACAGTCAAATACCCATGTATGTTAATAAACAAACACGGTGTTTGAAACACTCGTGTATAATTCTTTAACATGGATCTTTAACATGGGAAACCAGTTGTCGTCTTAATAATAGCCAGTTGCCAGCGTAATAACACCCAGTTGTCGGCGTCCAAATTCTCCAGCTAATCGAACTCAGAAGTCCCCACCTTTGGACATTTTACACAAAAAAATAAGGAAACATATTACCCATTTAAAGAAAGATAAAGAGATGGAAGTCCCCACCGTCGCTGAGACTAAGCAGTAGCTAATTTGGGATTTTGAGATTTTTTTCTTTGTTTATGTTTCTTTCTATAACTACAGCTAATTTTATTTTCTCCAAATGTAGTTTTTACAGTAGATTTGGCTTTATCTCCATAGCTTTGGGTTTCTATAGGAGACAACGGGGGAAGATCTTAGCAATATAGGAATTTCAAAATCGGTGAAGATCTCATCTTTTAAGTTTTGTTGCTTTTTCTTTTTCATGAATCTATTCCAAGTTTCAATATTTATGTATTATAAATTTTTACAACCCAGCTATCTGACTGCAGATAAGGTGGCATGTGTTGAAATCTTTGGGGAGTTGTGGCATGTGTTGAAATCTTATCTATTTTAAGTTTCTTTTTCTTTTATTTCACAGGGGGTGGCATTGATGCCGTCCATACCCTCAAGAGGCAAGGCAGGTAGGACCCTTAACTGATTTGGGTGCGGTTTGTTAGGGCTATGTTTGAATGTATTATCATCTATTTTGGATCATTAATGAAATCTCTTAGTTAAGGTTTTACTCAAACCCAAAGCCTCTCTCACTCTATTTTCAAAAGCTCTGCAATCAAAGCCCCCCACTAGATAAGCCTTAGTCGCCTCCCATATACATAAATTGCAGAGGGAAGCTTTCGGATCGAAAGCTCAGTCCTCTTCGTGGGCGGAAACGATTGGGAAAAAATGATGGGGTTCTTCCTGAGTTCTCTCTGGTATACCAGGTGTTTGAGATTTTAATGCCTACGACTTGTGAGAAAATGTTTACTTGGGTATACTACTTGGGTTTGTGACTTTTCTTCCGATCTATGGTGAGAATTTATTTATTTTTATTATTTTTAATGACTATGTATTTTGGGGTCTTCATCTGTGTTCCCACATAAATATTTGAACATGTCTAGAGATGTGTTTAGTTGGTTATGAACTGATTTTTATTGCTTTGTTTTGGTTTTAATTAGAACTCTTATTCTTTGTGAAGATCCGAATATAAGTTGTTTTTTGTTTAGTGTTAGAACAAATGACTCATTTGGTGATTTTATTTTGAGTGGTTCTATACCGACATATAAATTAGACACATTGACTTTGTAGAAGGTTTTGTTAAAAAAAATTATATTACATTAAAAAATAGTTTATTGTTAAAAAACATTTTTTTAATTAAAAATATGAAAAACTATTTCGTAAAAGATGGCGCAGAAGCACATCATTGTGATTGGTTAGTACCATTGATGCGGACTCATATTATTTTATTAATGTGAGTCCACACCAACAAACTGCTTTTATATAAAAAAAATTATTTTTTATCACAAAAAAATTCAACATTATTAGGCTATTTATTTTTAGTAAAAAAAATGCATTTACTTAAAAAAAACTGTTTAGAAAAAACTATTTTTAAGAAATAAAAACTTGTTTTTTTAAACTATTTTAAAAAATATTTTACATTTTTTTTCAGAATTTTTAACATTTTCTTCCCTTTTGTCTTTTAGTAATACCAAGTTTGTGTAATATGTGTCTCAAATTTGTGTCCGTCCAGAGTTTTCCTTTTACTTTTTTATCATGAATATTTGCACTCTCTTAAAATCATGTTTGGTCAAATCAAAGATATTTAATGGAAAGGATTCTTCTAGGAGACCTAAATTTCTACCGTGTTTAAAAATATGTCAAAAAAATAATTTAAGAAAATTTCTGTAACTAATGATTTATTTAATTTAATAATATAAAAAATTATTATTATTATTTTTTAAGAACATTGTATAATCTCAAGAATAAACTTAGAAAAATGTGCATACATAGCTATGTGTTTTGTGGGTGTGATGAGTTGAATTATTTAAGATAAAAAAATATTGCAATACAATCACAAATTGGGTGGGTTTATAAATCCTACAATGTTCTCGATGACTTTTATTATATATTGTTATCAACTCCTGATCGACATGATATAAGCGCGACTAGCTAGCGCATTGTGAGCACGATGCATGTTTTTCATTAACACCACGTATAATGTTTTTACACGCATAAAATTTTGTAGACATATTATTGAAATTTCATAATTGAATATTCAGGAGAAAATTTATCACAGTGCCATCGGCACGGGTACACCCTAGTGTGTGTATATATATATAGTCACATCTGTGACAACCCGCCTATTAAAATAAGAGGTGGCCAACCCGATACTCCAATAATTACAGAAATCATAGATGGTCCATTCTTAGCATCACTGCCATTATAACAATAATACGAGATAACCACAAATTATTTTAGAAAACGGAGTGTCAAAATTTAATTTATAGGTTTAAGAAAAATCCTTTAAATAATACAACTAGAAAAGAAGGTGGATATCAAAACAAACGAATAACTACATAACAATTATGCACAAAGTAATAACCGAATAAGCTGTCGGTTAACAGACTATTACAAGCAGGTTACACCAAGTATTAAAATTTAATTTCACATTATATTGAGCAATTACAAAACTGGGGTAACACACCCGAATATGTAAACTGATCATAACTAGAGTACAAAAGGTAGAAGCGTCTATAATAAATATCCTACAACATCCGCAATATGCTATAGCTCCAAGACAACTGGGATGGAGAGGTCATTACGGGTGTCCTTGCAGTAGAGCACTTGGGCTAATATAAAATTATTGGAAAACAAAGAGATATAGACGGGTCAGGGCCCGGTTTGGTATGATCACCATGTGAATGAAAATGCATGGCAGGTATGAATATTTTATCATCAATCATAAACTCAACGTGCTCTCACAAATAATATACGGTGTCGTGATAGTATATATATACGTGTATTTATTTTGCGTGATACTAAATATCAGTGATTAGATATTTATTAAATTTATATACTCTAATGCTATCAAGGGAGGTTGCGCGATGTGGGTGAATCCCCCTAGCTTGAGGAGTAGGGCGAGTATATCCCCAGGTCATAGCGTCTGGCATATATGGGTGAGGGATTTATCTCACTTTCAGGGAAGGAATATGACCGCCTCCACTTCGTTTATATTTTAGTCCAAGTTGGTGAGCGATTCTAACTTGGGGAAACTAGGTTTTGTGAGCACACCTAGTGAGATAGCATTCTAGAGGAAATCATCTGGTGAGGGTAAACTCGGAAGGATGGATACACGTATGAGATATGTTTGGATGTTAGTAAAGGTACGTATAATATAGTAGTAAATATTATATGTAGGTGTTAATACAGTGTGTGATGTATTTACTTTATATAACTCGGATTACAGTTATATGCAGTTAATGAATGGGAAATTAATTAAGTTAATCATTTGTGGAAATAATACAGTGTGTGATGTATGTACTTTATATAACTTTTGACACGGTTATATGCTGCTATTTAAGAGGAATTAATTAAGTTAATTGTGAAATAACTTATAATTCAAGAATCATTATACTCGGGTTAGAGTAGTATGGCAAGGGAAGGTTATACCAGGTTTAGTTGGACGGGGTAGTACAACTAGGTGGGGTTAAGATAACCGGTAGGTGTGCACAATAGTGGAGGGGTGAGAATGTCCTCAAGGGAGTGCGACACTAACTTAAATATGAAGCGCATTCATGCATTTTAAATTACTGCAGTTAATTCACTTGCTAAATATTTTCAAAATGTTTTGGGTTCTAACCCTTGCTATAAAACTATTTTCAAAACCTTTTAGGTGTCCAGCCACAGGGACGCCAGGATTGATATTCTATTCCAGGGACACGGAGCTGCGGCATATGTGGATGCTAGCAGAAGTTTGGATTAGACGCATCATTCATTCATTCCTAGAGTAGGAATCTTGTATCAGTCTCAGTTTTATTTAGGGCTTGTAGCCCAGACTTCTCAGTACAGTTTTCAGGTGTAATTCATTCAGGTGTTGAATATTTGTATTGGATTATTTATTTGGTGGCCGGTGATTTATTCGGCAAGTTGTGTAATTATTATTCTAATTACTTTCATTCAATTGTGTGAATGGTTTATATTTTAATTCCGCATGTACTGTTTTGTTAAATTAAAAAGTTAAAATTGGCACCAGTTTTTGGAATACTAGGTGGTTAGTAAGTCTTAAAAAGTTTTCGACAGTGATGCTAAGGATGATCCAACTGGGATTCCTGTTTTAATTTGGTATAGGACTGATCACCCTGTATTTTATTAGGCGGGGTGTCACAGATGGTATCAGAGCATCAGGTTCTATTGTCCTTAGGATCAGTGCGGATTTTCACGCTTCGGCTTAGCAGTTTTTGATATAGAGCCCTATCATAGGATTGTTGTATTCTCATACGTATGCGCATATACGTTCTTCTGCTAATTTATATTTGAAAGTGAACTCATACAATTCGATTCTCATTCCAGATGACGCCCAGGAGAGGGAGAGAAACTAAGGCAGCAGGGGGAGGTGAGACGAGGGAGGCTCGTCAGGAGAAAGAGTTACCGCAGCAACTTCCAGAGATGATTTTGGCAGCACAAGTAACGGAACTAGTGGCGCGGGCGGTTGAAACGATGACGGTCGCAACGGCAGGGTACTTCCACGGGATCATCCACAAGTGTTAGTGGCGCCAGATGATCAGACTCACGCGGAGTCGTTGGCGTGGAAGCAAGAGAGAGAGGTTATTTTTAGTGGGAAACCACCAGAGTTGTGAGGGGGTTTAGATATAGTGCTAGCGTGTCAAGGAAGAGAGATATCCAGCGTCACCTACGCATGGGAGATTGCGATGAGGTGCGGAAGCAAATACTAACCGCTTTTAGTTTAGTGGGAGAAGTGATACAGTGGTGGGAGTTGATCACCATAGTGAGGAAAGGGACACACTAGCTATTGCAGAGTTTTGGGTGCGGTTCGACCGCAAGTATTTTTCCTCCAGCGGTAAACGAGGAGAAAATTTTGTGAGGAGACTCAAATGGAGACCGTTCAGTGGCCGATTACGAGGAAGATTTCACTCGTTGGCAAATTTTTTACCGGATGATGGTAAGCTAGGAAAAGAGAAAGAAAGCAAAGTTTATGGATGGGTTAGTCTGGAGAATCAGACAAAAATTTAATTGATAATTCCGCATTAGTAGGTTATACTGATGTCATTAACGCAACACTCCGGCACTGTTGGGAATATCGCTTCCACGCAAAAGGAAGCCGGAAGGGAATGGGGATTAACCAGTCGGATGAGGCAGAAGGGAACAATACTAGTGGGGTATCCCAGCAGCAGACTGGGGGAGATCAGGGGAAGGATTTCCGGTAAGGAAATCATGCCAAACGATCTAGAACTGGAGGCTATTGGCGGGATGGACAGGAATTCCAACAAGGTTGGCATGGAAGGGATCAGTGGCAGGGTGAACATATTAGAAAGTGTTTCGTTTGTGGGAAAAGCGAGACATATGAAGAGATATTGCCTTAAGCGAGGCAGGGGTCAACTACAGGATGAGGTCCTGGATGTACAACCACTAAAGCAAGTCACGGGTGCATTCGGGCAGGGAGAAGCTGCTCCGGAAATCGAGAACCAGCCGTTACAGCTGGAGTATAGAAGTAATTATTTTACCCTAGGGGCATGGGGTATATTGTTGAGTGACAAAGAGGATGTCACAGTATAAGACTTATTTTTCACTAGAGTTCGCAGGTGAGTCGAACTTAGTGGGTGCGTTGGCGGTAGCAACCATAGCATGTGGGTAAACTTTCCGTAGGGTAGCGGAGTTCTTTAGTGTTCCTCATGGGAGAGCGGAGGCGTACACTGAGTGATTGGTTGAATTATGCGAGGAATTACTACTTTCGATAATTATGGGAGTAGGGTTGATAATACTTTTTAAACATCGGCTGGATAGCGATGGAATTTAACTATTGTGGATAGTGGAGTTAAATTTTGGTGTCCGCGACACCAGGGTATGGTTGGTACTAGGAATCACCGGAGAGGGCGTATAGCCTATATATATGTGGATATATATGTTTTATTACGTGGTGCGATGGCACATAGTGAGGTTTTGTGTTCTCACATTTTATCCCGGTAAGCGGGGATGTTTACTGAAGTGAATCAGGGTGGTTAAATTGATTTTCGAGCAAAGAGAGATAGCTCGGGGTTTATTTTGTGCAAGGACTAGTGGTAGTAAGGGCGCGGTATTTTATGTTGTCTTTAGTAGCATAAGGGTAAGCATATATACTTTTGTGTTGAGAGATAAGTATTTATGGGGAGATGTTTTGGACGTTAGCACATGGGTTGGGTACCCGGGGCAGTAGATATATATGTATATATATATTTATATATGTGATATGACTACGGGATTCGAAGTTATATTACGGGTTACGGCTAGCATAGTCGGATAAATTTCGTGTGGTAGAGCGCAGGGATAGGGTGTATGGGCACCCGAGTTAATTAAGGCAAATTTTGTGAGGTTAAGCACGGGTATAGGGTGTATGGGCGCCCTGGAAAATTTTAAATGCATACTTGTGTAACGTATGGTTAGAAGCGGATGTGATAGATATAGCGGGCTTGGAGGCACATGACTAGTGAGTAGTATGTGAATATTGGAACACTAGGTTTATCTTAATTTCGAGGACAAAATTCCTTTATAAGGGGGGAAGTATGTAACACCCCGTATTTTTGAGCATTTAATATTTAATTAATTCAGGAATTTTAAATTACTTGTGTGTTGTAATTTTAATTGAATTAATTATGACAATATATTTATTTAAATATTAATCGGGGAGTGAATGGTTAATGTTTAGGGAAATTTATTTACTAAGTGAATAGTAATAATTTAATTACGTCATTTCGGGTATTAATGACGGGGTATGCACTTATCTCTATCGGGAGTCGGTATAGACTAAATGGGGTGTGAGATAAGGATTTTTATAAATTAATTCGGATGCCAATTCTGAGAGCGCGGTTGAGTCCGGATGGGTCGAGATAGTCAGAAAAGAGTACCCGGGGGTAGTAATTGGGTCTCAGGGTAATTTTGGGCATAGTCGGGCCCACACGGGGTGAGTTGGGCCACTTTAATTAAGTCCATTAGGTAAAAAACGAGATTAAGGGTTTTTAACCTAATGGGGAGATTAGGAAATCAGCAGCCATCACAAATCTAAGCCCAGGGCTTGAGAAGGAAATTGGGGAAAGCTTAGCAAAAGCCAAATTGAGGATTTTGGAGCCAAATCGAGGGACTACGCCAACGGAATCAGACACTACGAACACTTTCAGGCAAGTGGTTAACTGTTTTGATTCTTAAAGCATGATAATCAATTCATATCATAGTGATGTGGGTATGAAAAATCATTTTTGGGTGTAAATGGGTACAAAATGGAGTTTTTGTTTTTGAAATACTTGAATGAGATTCAAAGTAAGATTTAGATGGGTGATTGATATCTGAATATGTATTTATGATTTGAACGAGAAATCCAGAACATAAAAGAGTGGAAATCGAATCTGGAAATTTGGATTTAAAACAAATAATTGAATTTTATGGAGAAAGACCCATTTAAAAAATTATGAGATAATTAGAGAAGTTGATTATCTTAATGGTCTCTATGGTGAATAGGATGTGGATTAACCATGTGTAGATGATGGGATGATGTAATTAGAGGTTAAAGTATGGTTTAAAAACCTTGAAATTCGTTAATAGTGGAAAATAGGGGGGAAGAAGAGCTGTAACAAAGGGGTCGATCGATCGATCGGGGGCATCGATCGATCGACGATGGGAAATTCTGGGCAGTTCGGCCTTGGGGGAAGTATAAGGGGGAATTAATTATAAAATAATTTTCATACAATTATTAGTGGTAAATAATTGTGAAATAAATATTCCTAGCAATTATGGGAGGAAGTAATTGGGACTAGGATGAAATTATGTGGGGCATTTAATGGATGAATTCGAGAGATTTCATTCCAAAACAGTGAGGTACGGATCAAGTGAGTGAATCCGGGTATATTGGTCATACGACCCCAAGGTAGTGAATTAAGTTTGGAGATAAACTAAATAATTTTGAGTCGGGATATGAACTCGGGTGAATATTTAATTATGGACCAAGTGGGTGAGTCCTGGTATGTTGGTAATTATAGGTAAATATAATTGGGAAATTATGGAAATAAATGTGACACATTGTGGGCGAAAAATGTGGAAAAGAAATTATGAGATGTAAAAATGGACCAAGTGAGTGAGTCCGGGTATGTTGGTTATGTGACACCAAAGTATTAAATTAATTATTGAGAGAGAGTAATTAATTTGGAGTCGGAACATAGACTCGGGAAATATTAAATTAATAAGAGTGTATTAATTAATTTAATTAGAGTCGGTTTGTAGACTCGGGTAGGATTAAATTAATAAGGGTGTTAATTAATTTAATTAGAGTCGGTTTGTAGACTCGGGTAGGATTAAACTAATGGATGGGATAATTAGTTTTATTAGAATCGGATTGTAGACTCGTGAAGGGTACTTATTAATTAATGTGATAATTAATTATATTAGAGTCGGACCACAGACTCAGAATTTGGGTTAATTAATTTAAGTGTAAATTAATTGTATTAGAGTCGAACCACAGACTCGGATTGGTATTAAATTAATATGTGTGTTAATTAATTTAATTAGAGTCGGGCGATAGACTCGGGGAAAGTATTATATTAATTGAGGTGTGAATTAATTATATTAGAGCCGGACCATAGACTCGGGAAGAGGATAAGTTATTAAGTGAGAAAATTACAGGCAGTGTACGGGATTTTGAGTACGTGGTAAAGCCGGGGTTATTAATATATATATATATATACGGTGTAGTGATAGTATATATATATATATATATATATATATATATATATATATATATATATATATATATATATATATATATATATATATATATATATATATATATATATATATATCTATATGTGTGTGTGTGTATGTATTGGGTGTGATATTAAATTACAGGCAGTGTACGAGATTTTGAGTATACAGTAAAGCCGGAGTTTATATTATATATATACGGTGTCGTGATAGTATATATATACGTGTATTTATTTTGCGTGATACTAAATATCAGTGATTAGATATTTATTAAATTTATATACTCTAATGCTATCAAGGGAGGTTGCGCGATGTGGGTGAATCCCCCTAGCTTGAGGAGTAGGGCGAGTATATCCCTAGGTCATAGCGTCCGGTATATATGGGTGAGGGATTTATCTCACTTTCAGGGAAGGAATATGACCGCCTCCACTTCGTTTATATTTTAGTCCAAGTTGGTGAGCGATTCTAACTTGGGGAAACTAGGTTTTGTGAGCACACCTAGTGAGATAGCATTCTAGAGGAAATCATCCGGTGAGGGTAAACTCGGAAGGGTGGATACACGTATGAGATATGTGTGGATGTTAGTAAAGGTACGTATAATATAGTAGTAAATATTATATGTAGGTGTTAATACAGTGTGTGATGTATTTACTTTATATAACCCGGGTTACAGTTATATGCAGTTAATGAATGGGAAATTAATTAAGTTAATCATTTGTGGAAATAATACAGTGTGTGATGTATGTACTTTATATAACTTTTGACACGGTTATATGCTGCTATTTAAGAGGAATTAATTAAGTTAATTGTGAAATAACTTATAATTCAAGAATCATTATACTCGGGTTAGAGTAGTATGGTAAGGGAAGGTTATACCAGGACTAGTTGGACGGGGTAGTACAACTAGGTGGGGTTAAGATAACCGGTAGGTGTGCACAATAGTGGAGGGGTGAGAATGTCCTCAAGGGAGTGCGACACTAACTTAAATATGAAGCGCATTCATGCATTTTAAATTACTGCAGTTAATTCACTTGCTAAATATTTTCAAAATGTTTTGGGTTCTAACCCTTGCTATAAAACTATTTTCAAAACCTTTTAGGTGTCCAGCCACAGGGACGCCAGGATTGATATTCTATTCCAGGGACACGGAGCTGCGGCATATGTGGATGCTAGCAGAAGTTTGGATTAGACGCATCATTCATTCATTCCTAGAGTAGGAATCTTGTATCAGTCTCAGTTTTATTTAGGGCTTGTAGCCCAGACTTCTCAGTACAGTTTTCAGGTGTAATTCATTCAGGTGTTGAATATTTGTATTGGATTATTTATTTGGTGGCCGGTGATTTATTCGTTAAGTTGTGTAATTATTATTCTAATTACTTTCATTCAGTTGTGTGAATGGTTTATATTTTAATTCCGCATGTACTGTTTTGCTAAATTAAAAAGTTAAAATTGGCACCACTTTTTGGAATACTAGGTGGTTAGTAAGTCTTAAAAAGTTTTCGACAGTGATGCTAAGGATGATCCAACTGGGATTCCTGTTTGAATTTGGTATAGGACTGATCACCCGGTATTTTATAAGGCGGGGTGTCACACTATGGCCGAGGACTATATTCACCCTGCATTCACTAGCCAGGGGACTTCACCTCATGCGCGTAACTTCCCTTATGATAGCGATTTTGAGAGGTGTGTACATGCAAATTATCAT
The DNA here is from genome assembly GCA_949130495.1 of Sambucus nigra. Lineage (NCBI taxonomy): Eukaryota > Viridiplantae > Streptophyta > Magnoliopsida > Dipsacales > Adoxaceae > Sambucus > Sambucus nigra. The sequence continues at coordinate 294,026,189 of OX422220.1, forward strand.
TTACAAGTTTTTCTCATTTAACACATTCACTTTAACATTCTCAAAATCATTTATGCTTAAAAATTAAGTGTCAATTTAAAATATGCATTTCTTATTCATGAAGTCATGTTTTATTAATGATATAGGCCACGAAGGATGGTTGCCCTCACACTAGTCTCCAAGAGTTCAAAGTAATATCATAGGCCATCATGGGTAATTTCTCCCCAATATTAGTCTCCCAAAAGTTCTAAACCATCTCACCCAAATCTCCCTTAGGTTGAAGCTAGTTCCTAGATGAAACGACTCTAACTCCTATTGAATAACCCCCGAATTAAGCCCACTTTACTCCCATACTACTCTAGGGTATTAATATCCATAATAAAAACTCCAAATACTCTTTTACTTTACAAGAGAAGGTTACTAAGCCTTAAATCTAAAGAAAATGACTAAAATCTAAGTTGGAAAAATCCTATGAAATAGTAGGGTTTCCGAATCGATTCGCCTAAGGCCGAATCGATTCACCCCTGGTAGAAAATCGATTCGCCCAAACGCAAATCGATTTGGCTCCCCAAACCTATAGCCTCCCCTATAGGCGAATCAATTCGCTTGGGAGACGAATCGATTCGGCTTAGCAGAAATGCCCAATTTGGGCTACAGGATTAAGAACCCTAAATCCCCAAAACTCAAATCTCTCTCTTCAAATCCAAACAAACTCAACTTATATTATACTCAAGTCAGTTCTAAGTAAACAAGACCTACTAAAACTACCTTAAATTAAAACTAATACCATTTTCAAAGGTTTAAACACCAAATTTCTCAAAACCCAAAATTTGTTCCAATCTTTCAATTTCACTACTATCATAACAAAGTATTCACATTAAATCATATACTAGTAAGTAAGAAACTTGCCTCAAGTTTGTAGTCTCGAATTTCCTTCCCGTAGCAACGATTCCAGCTCCAAATCTTCAATTCTCTCATTTCTCTCCATTTTCTCTCTCTCTCTCTCTCTCTCTCTCTCTCTCTCTCTCTCTCTCTCTCTAGGTTTAGGCACAAAATTGAGAAAAAAAGGGAATGGAAGACTTAAATTGGGCCATAAACCTTAATTCCCCTCTTAAAATGTGAATACACCATTTAAAATGACTCGTAACTACACAATTAAGTTATAACGTGACAAAGGTGCCTGGAACCTCAAAATACAATATAGGACTTATTTGACTTTCTCAAACGTTTCTGGACTAATCGTGCCGTCTAAATTGGCATCCGGAATCACATAAATTATTTCCTATTCCAACATCATTTTAATTTATTATTAATAGTCCAATAAAGTATATACAATAACCGTTGCTTAAAGCACAACGACGAAATGAAATAGAACATGATACTATTTACCTTCTCATTATGGCACATATGCAAAAATCCAGTAAATATCATCCCTTAAATCACTTAAAATAATATTTACTCTAACTTCCATAATTTTATATAATTACCTCACCTGGAAAAATTATATGAAAACAGTTACTCAAAAGTAAGGGTTATTACACACTCCCCCCTTATAAGGGAATTTTGTCCTCAAAATTCAGACGTAACTCATACAAAGGCTAGGAGTATTTTCTCTTGTTCCTAAATAATTTCATCTATACTCACCATGATCTAAAATTAATAACCGTTTGTTCCTCACATGAACTATCGGGCCTAGGTTTAACAATGGGAAAAACCTACCTAATATGGAGCAAGTTTGTCTATCATCCCAAATCGCGCTATATCCTTCATCGAAAAATCCGTCTTTAATTTGATTCTCTACCTGAATTCTTACAAGACTTCTATTCGTGTCAGTATAGCCCTCCGAACAAATTGGGCAATTCATAAGTGGTTTCGAATGAACTCAGTCTTTAAAAACATGTATTGGATCCTTTTAGGTCTATGAGCTTATTGTCATTTTCTTCCCACCAACAAGTGTGATCTACTCGTCTTAGTATACGATGTTACTTACAATACCATACCCACTATGGATTGCAGATCTAACCAAAAGAAGATTTTTCTCTCATCCACCCAAAAATTAATATGTACATGGAGAGTATGTCCTCCTACATACATTGTTTCTCTCCATTTTTAACCAATTAATTTCGAGTGGTAGAAGGTACTTAACCTTAACCGGTCCCTATTGTTTCCTGGAAACTTCTTCAGAAATGGGACACAAAAACCTTATCTCGGTCCGAAACTACATTGATAGTTACCCCATAAAGCTTCAAAGACTCCATATTATCCTCCAACCATACTCCTGACCGCTTTACATCATTGATAATCTAGTGATAAAATCCATGGATACACTCTTCCATTCTTGCACCGGTATATCTAACGGTTGCATCAGCCCAATCGATTTTCGGTAGTCCACATTCACCAATTAACAAGTGGTGCATAGGGAGACAAACTCATAAATGTCCTTTCCCTGTTCTTCCATGACTCTCATCTAAATAATAGGCGTAACGATCAATCATTAAAATAAGTTCCATAGTAATAATATCTTTCTAGTTAAGCTCCTTTCATTTGGATTTTCATGCCTTCGCTAGTTTCCCCCACGGATTTTCTACTCAATATCTGCTATCACCTCAAATTGATAGTCTCTTACGAAATCTAACCACCGATTTTGCCGGACAATTTGATCTTTCTACAAGAACAAACCTTGTATCGACTTGTAGTCTATGAAAAGACTTAAGTTCCCTCCCAAGAGCAAATGTCTCCCCATCTTTAAGGTAAACACTATTGTGGCGTGCCTTTTGTCTTGCATGGGATAGTTCTCCTCTTAGGGTTCAAGCCACAAGATATATACACAATGGTCACCGCTCCACTCTTGCGGAGACGCGTCTATAAAAACCAAATAATCCACTCTTAAATTTGGCAACGTTAATTTATGAGTAGGAGTCAACTTTCCCTTCAGCTAATCAAAAGCTAAGTCGTAGACATAACAGTTTCCCTAAAGATGGGTCTCACATTCTTCTCGTGGTTAACTCACTACAACATTCTTAAGACAATACCACATGTCCCATTGGACTTACTTCCTAATAATCTTAAGGTTGAAGCGTTTCCTACCCACGTGAAATAAGTACTCTACTAACAATTTCCCTAGGGACCAAAACCTTTCTCAATTTCTGACATTTGCTCGGTTTCATGCGTGGGACATCTCGCAAAGTGAAATCCAGACAAGGAACCCTCTCGTTACACTACTACCTCGCACCGTCGGTCGTCGAGATAATGGCCTAAGGCACCCAATCGGGACCACTAAGAATCTTAACTCTTAACTCTACTAACACGCTTCTACTTCTAGGTCCTACCATCTCAGCGAAATAAAATAATTAAAAAAAATGAAATAAAATATAATAAACTAACTAATCGGGTACCTACTTTCTGTAAACTATTACGAATCCTCTGCCCAATTATATATACATATATCACGTTGATTTGCCTTCTAATCACGGCCTGGATATAAGCCTCAATCTGACTTACTTATCTTTGTCTTGCCCACATCTATCAGGTGAGAGAACTATTTCCAGTGCTTCTGCACTGCACATTAACTTTTTATTAGCCTTTTAATCAATCACGTGACTCTCGGATAATTCCAACAGAACTAACATCCTAGTATAAAGTAACATCTCTCCACTCCCAACGTCGTTAAGGTTCATGCGTGGAGTGTCTCGCAAGCGAAATCTAAACAAGGAATCCCTCTGATACACTACTACTTAACTTTGTTGGCCGTGGAGATATGGTAGCATAAAACAAGTAAAATAAAAATTCATACATACATTAAACCATCTCTATAAAGTCTCAACCCGTATCCAGGAGAGATATTATAGAATAACTAGTTCCACCCTGGAACCACAGATATGCTAGTCTCACAATCATAAGCCTGATATATTTCAAATCAAAATATTATATACTCGTAAAACACAAATAGAACGAGGAGTACAAACTAAACAAAATTTTCAAATATCATCACACACTTACAATAAATGCAAGGAAATAGAACCTCACCACCACAGAAAACATATAGATATAATCTCTATATTAATATCAATACTACCACGAAGCTCAAACTACACACCCGAGTCTAGGGTTAATAAGATACTGAGGCTAAGTCTCGACACACAAAGCAAACTTCCCTTAATCAAAGTGAAACTCACAATAGTATTCTTGCTAACTACCCTGGCCGCTCCTAATAGTTCCCAGATACATTACCCTAGTTCTATCTATACCAAAAACTACTCCAATCAATGCTCCAATTAGTCACCCTATTCTTGTCCTTTAATTTCTACCGGACAACACCAAAGTATATGGTTCTACTTTCCCCATAACAACCATTCCCCATCTCTGGCCACTCTGACCATGTTAAAGTTTTCAGTATCTCAGACTCCATAGCCTCGATTATGACAATTACCCTCGTAGTTCCCCTAAATCCATTAGCAAAGGAAAACATACTACCAATCTCAACTGCTTTATTTCCACTAATTTCCATGGGCGGAAGTCCACCAATGAGGTTTCACTAACACGAATTCTTCATAAGTCTTAACAACACTTACTAAGGAGCCCACCTTTTCATTAAAGTACTCTTCCTTCCTTGTACATACCTTACTTTGGTACCTCTTCATTTACTATCGGCCTCTGACCGATCCTCTTAGGAATACTTGAAAAGCTTCATTCTCTACATTTCTAATACTTCAGAGGAACTTACTATTAAAACCATCCACGTGGTTTCTCTATGAGCAAATCTTCCTATTCCACCAAATGTGGTGACTACCGTACCCACCATTTCGACCTTACTCCAACGGGTAAAAATTTTTCCTCAATTTTTCAGATCTGAGTATTCCTATACCCCTCTCTAAGCCTAAACTTCTGAACCTCATACTTCCACCAAATTAAGTTACACTGCCTCCGCATGACTTAAATTCAACGAATGATCCTTATCAAGGGCCTTTTGAACTTCAATTTAACTTCACTAAGTAATCCAAGTTTAGCACCACTCTCCTCTTGTAGCGGTACTTGGGAAATTATAGCCACTATATCTTTGTAGCCGTTGTAGCAATTTAAAAAAATGCCAAGAAGGGAGTGACCTCGAATACGGTCCTCATCCTCGATTTGAGTTTACAGTTCTGACAAAGACCCGTCTCTTGGCGCCCTCATATCGAACTTCCTTGGTCGCCTTTCTCCAATCAACACACGAATCTCAAACGATCGCGTAAAAGATTTACTAAAATCTTACATCATGGCAGGAGAATGATATCTCACAACAGAAATCAACGATCTTAATCCCAAGGCTCTACATCAATTCAAAAGCAACGCTGAAGGCGTAATACGTCCGCACAGATTCCTAAGGACACTAGAACTTTATGATCTGATACCATCTGTGACAACCTGCTTATTAAAATAAGAGGTGGCCAGCCCGATACTCCAATAATTATAGAAATCATAGATGGTTCATTCTTAGCATCACTGTCGTTATAATAGTAATACGAGATAACCATAAATTATTTTAGAAAACGGAGTGTCAAAATTTAATTTATAGGTTTAAGAAAAATCCTTTAAATAATACAATTGAAAAAGAAGGTGGATATCAAAACAAATGAATAACTATATAATAATTATGCACAAAGTAATAATCGAATAAGCTGTCGGTGAACAGACTATTACAAGCAGGTTACACCGAGTATTAAAATTTAATTTTACATTATATTAAGAAATTACAAAACTGGGGTAACACACCCGAATATGTAAAATGATCATAACTAGACTACAAACAGTAGAAGCGTCTATAATAAATATCCTACAACATCCGCAATATGCTATAGCTCCAAAACAACTGGGATGGAGAGGTCATTACGGGTGTCCTTGCAGTAGAGCACTTGGGCTAATATAAAATTATTGGAAAACAAAGAGATATAGACGGGTCAGGGCCCGGTTTGGTATGATCACCATGTGAATGAAAATGCATGGCAGGTATGAATATTTATCATCAATCATAAACTCAACGTGCTCTCACAAATAATGATAAGAATTCTCACCCTCAATCTAAAAGCACAACCAAGCGCAATAACAATGACACTATGCAATGTTCATATACGCATGAGAGAAATATCTATGCTTCACTTTATTTAGGTTTCATTTCAGTTTTACACAACTTAAATGCACAGTTCCTTTTTCTCTTTAGGAAAAGTATATATAGCAATTTATTTCACAAAATGTTTCACCAATTCAGTTTTACATCTCATAACTTCATATTTCCCCTTTTTCTCTCTAGGAAATGTATTTAAAGCTTTATTTCATAAAATGCTTTGCCATCAATAATGTCCCACATTATTATGAATAGTTATATTTCACATCATACAACAATTCTAAGACCGTCCTTCCGAGTTTTGCCCACTGGACACGCCCCTAAATGGCTATCATCTTCCAAGGCCTATCCAACAAGGCAACCTGGGCATCCTACATCGCGTGACATCGGGAGTCGGCCATATACCTACAATAGTGAGTCATAACCACAGCCAGAATTACCTCACCCCGTAAAATAATCACATAATATATAATAACCAGTCCTATGGCCGAGGACTATATTCACCCTGCATTCACTAGCTAGGGGACTTCACCTCATGCGTGTAACTTCCCTTATGATAGAGATTTAGAGAGGTGTGTAGATGCAAATTATCATTTACAAGTTTTTCTCATTTAACACATTCACTTTTACATTCTCAAAATCATTTGTGCATAATAATTAATTGCCAATTTAGAATATGCATTTCTTATTCATGAAGTCATGTTTTATTAATGTTATAGGCCACGAAAGATGGTTGCCCTCACACTAGTCTCCAAGAGTTCAAAGTAATATCATAGGCCATCAAGGGTAATTTCTCCCCAATATTAGTCTCGCAAAAATCCTAAACCATCTTACCCAAATCTCCCTTAGTCCGAAGCTAGCTCCTAGATGAAACGACTCTAACTGCTATTGAATAACCCCCGAATTAACCCATTTTACTCCTATACTAGTCTAGGGTATTAGTCTCCCTAATAAAAACCCCTAATACTCTTTTACTTCCCAAGCTAAGGTTCCTAAGCCTTAAACCTAAAGAAGAGGACTAAAATCCAAGTTGGAAAAATCCTATAAAACAGCAAGGTTTCCGAATCGATTCGCCAAGGGCCGAATCGATTCACCCCTGGTACCGAATCGATTAAACTGAGAAACCCAACCTCCTGTCTCAGCCCGAGTCGATTCGGCCTTACCCCGAATCGATTCAGATCCCCAGACCTGTAACCTCCCCTATAGGCGAATCGATTCGCTTGGGAGGCGAATCGATTCGGCCTAGCAGAATTGCCCAATTTGGGCTATGGGATTAAGAACCCTAAATCCCCAAAACTCAAATCTCTCTCTTCAAATCCCAACCATCTCAACTTATATTATACTCAAGTCAGTTCTAAGTAAACAAGACCTACTAAAACTAAATTAAATTAAAACTAATACCATTTTCAAAGGTTTAAACACCAAATTTCTCAAAACCCAAAATTTGTTCCAATCTTTCAATTTCACAACTATCATAACAAATTATTCACATTAAATCGTATACTAGCAAGTAAGAAACTTGCCTCAAGTTTGTAGTCTCGGATTTCCTTCCTGTAGCAACGATTCCAGCTCCAAATCTTCAATTCTCTGATTTCTCTTTCTCTCTCTCTCTCTCTCTCTCTCTCTCTAGGTTTAGGCACACAATTGAGAAAAAAAGGGAATGGAGGACTTAAATTGGGCCATAAACCTTAATTCCCCTCTTAAAATGGTAATACACCATTTAAAATGACTCGTAACTACATAATTAAGTTATAACCTGACAAAAGTGCCCGGAGCCTCAAAATACAATATGGCACTTATTTTGATTTTCTCAAACGTTTCAGGACTAACCGCGCCCTCTAAATTGGCATCCGAAATCACATAAATTATTTCCTATTCCAACATCATTTTAATTTATTATTAATAATCCAATAAAATATATGCCGTAACCGTCCCTTAAAGCACACCGACGAAATAAAACTGAACATGATACTATTTACCTTCTCATTATGGCACATATGCAAAAATCCAGTAAATATCATCCCTTAAATCACTTAAAATAATATTTACTCTAACTTCCATAATTTTATATAATTACCTAACGTGGAAAAATTATATGAAAACAGTTACTCCAAAGTAAGGGTTATTACAACATCATCCCTATACATATATATACTTCTTCTGCAGCCCCGGGCTAAGACCCATTAGTGCCAAAACCATAATAATCCTGCACCCTCGGGTTAACACCCATTATTGCACTAAATAACAATATTAAATAATAGGTACACACACACCTTATTAATATCATAGGTATTCACCCAACCAAAATTATATACATCTCATAGGTATTTTAGTCTCATCTCTACGTATGATATATTTAATTCAATTACTATCCCTCATGTAATTCTTGTACCCCCGGGTTATCACCCATTAGTACACTTATCAATCATAATCTTGTACCACCGGGTTATCACCCATTTGTACACTTAACAATTATATTCCTGTAACCCCAGGTTATCACCCATTAGTACACTTAACAATAATATTCTTGTACACCCGGGTTATCACCCATTAGTACACTTAGCAATAATATTCTTGTACCCCCGTGTTATCACCCATTAGTACACTTAACAATAATATTCTTATACCCCCTGGTTATCACCCATTAGTACACTTTACAATAATATTCTTGTACCCCCGGGTTATCACCCATTAGTACACTTAATAATTATATTCTTGTAACCTCGAGTTATCACTCATTAGTACACTTACCAATAATATTCTTGTACCCCCGGGTTATCACCCAATAGTACACTTAACAATAATATTCTTGTACCCCCGGGTTATCACCCATTAGTACACTTAACAATAATATTCTTGTACCCCCTGGTTATCACCGATTAGTACACTTTACAATAATATTCTTGTACCATCGGGTTATCACCCATTAGTACACTTATCAATCATAACATATAATAGGCATACACACATCCTATTAAAATTCATAGGTATTCACCCAACCTAATTATGCACTTCTTATACGTATTTTAATCTCATGAGTACGTATAATATATTTAATTTGATTACTATACTGTAACACCCCGCTCAAAATAATAACGTGTGGCCATCCCTATACTATATTAAATCAGGAGTTTCAGATGGTCCAGTCTCAACATCAACTGCCGGTACTATATAATATAGGACAAACTACCCGATATCATATAAGCGAGATGTTAAAATAATTTAAAACATACAACATACCACGACAGAACACTATAACACTACGAATAAAGGAAAGAAAGATGCATGAAAGGACTATGATAAAAGAAATGCTGAAATAAACATGAAATAAATAACCACAACTGAATATACTACAAAGAAGTAAACTCGAATAAGCTGCCAGGTCACAGCCAATACAATAACTGAAATGGAATAGATATAAATATGTATATAAATATCCCTTGGGTACAAACCCGATATACAACATGAAGCCTACCTAGAATTTTAAAAGGAGGAAACGACTACCAGATACATCCCGCAACAGTCCGCACCTATCGCAGCTCCTAAGACTCTGAATAGAAGGTTATCCGGCATCCATGCGGTAGGAAACCTGTAAAAAATATATATATATATATATATATATACAGGCAGGAGAGAAAAGTAAACGGGTCAGAGCCCGAGTTTGTGAAAAATATTTAGCAAGTGTGTTAACCGTGCATAATAAATATTGGTGCACATATTTCATAATTAAAATGGGATCGCACTCTCGTGGAGCCCCAACTCACCTCTCATCTAAAGGCGCGCACCTATTCGCGTCCTCAATTTTATTAGTTAAATTACCCCCATTTTATTAGGACAACCTAATTTATCACAGGCCTAGCCTATACCCACGAGATCTACCTTCCTAACTTAACCCAAGAATCCACCCCTTTTTCTAAACACAATTAAGTATTTATTTTCAATCATATGTGCCTTATTAGGCTTAGTGGATTCCGGTTTATACTTTAACCAATTATAATATAATAAGTTACCCAATATGCATTTGGGTTGAAATATATGATTTAATTTCTAATTAATATGCAGGCAAAATTATTATTGACACAACTTCCCTCCAATTTCAACGCTGCGCTGCGTTTCATGTGTGGGGTGTCTCGCAAAGCGAAATCCAAACAAGGAACCATCCCGTTACACTACTCCTTGTCAACGTCGATCCTGGAGATCCATTATGCCACACATAAATATCGACATAACTTCTCTCTACTCTCAACAATGTACTACATTTCGTGCGTGGGGTGTCTCGCAAAGAGAAATCCAAACAAGGAACCACCCCGTTACACTACTCTTTGACAATGTCGATCATAGAGATCCATAATGCCGTACATACCATAATTGGCAGAACTTTTCTCCAATCTCAACATTGCATTACGTTTCATGCGTGGGGTGTCTCACAAAGCGAAATCCAAACAATGAACCACCCCGTTACACTACTCGTGGACAATGTTGATCATAGAGATCCATAATGCTATGTATATAATATTATACTACTACTAAAACTAACATCACCAATAATATCCTTGGGATGATGTAACCGAAATATTCCTTAAATGCGATACATCAACCCCCATCAATCTAGTACACCATAATCATCCAAGATGTACTCTACAAAGATTCTATATCCTTTCATCTAGGGGATATATAAATATATATATAGGCATTTCATTCTAACCATATATATATACACACCATCATCCAATCCCATGACCATGTATACATACCATATATGATGTACAAAGGCCATGCACAAATAAATACTCGGCTATATATAGCGCCGATAAACTGCATCAATGCTATCATTTTCCCAGTGCCCGACTCACGTAGCAATACTGGGGCCACCATGGTGGGACTAAATGACACCCATCTCGTGGTAAACTCACGCACACGACGTCCCGTGAAGCGGTCATATCTCCTAACCGGCAATGAGACGAAACATACCCACCACGTCTCATCCCAAAATAAATATATATCATATAATAACACACATGACGACTATGACCTGGGGAATATCCACACCATGCTTTTCTAGCCAGGATGCTCACCCTCTACGCGCGCAACTTCCCAATGATAGCATGAGCGGGGTATGCTTAACCACATAAGTATATATATCATTCACATGCACAATATATATACATCCATATGATCCAATCATATGATCAAATATTAAACCATCATGTAAGGTTTAAATATCCATACCATGTATGTCCATAACATAAATATATCCATATATTCATATCCATATATATATATATATATATATATATATATATATATATATATATATATATGCATATATTCACATATCCTTATATACAACTAATTTTCGTTCATAAGTATGAAATATATAAACTCGACTATAAGTATACATAATCCTCGATGTACAGGCCGTCACCACAATTTCCTTTAAATTTTACCTCGATGTGTGAATACAATTTCTCACTTGAATCATATTCAATCATTTTTCCTATGATGAATAGTCTCCCAAACATCATATATATATATATATATATATATATATATATATATATATATATATATATATATATATATATATATATATATATATATATACTTATATATACTACATTAAGGTTATCACCCAAAATTTTGTGTAGGAAACCCTTACTACACATACCATCTATATCCGAGAGCAAATCAATACCTCAATACGAATTTTGACTAAAGGTATACACCTAACCAAAAGTCTACAAACCTCAACTTATTCCACTTTGTCTCAAGTATTGGAATCCCATGTGATTACTTCCACCTAATTATGTGTAAACTATCCTAACTAGAATTATACTACCGTATATTCTAGTTGATAGTATGATCCTCAAGCCGTTCCCAATTTTACCTATGGTTCAATTAATTTCATGAACCCTTACCCCTATCGGGTTACCTATTGTTCCTCAATTTAAACGTTTCTAATGATATGAGACCTCTCACTCTCTAAGAGTTCTCAACCTCAAGTCATATTTATACCTTTTTCTCTAATTGGTATTCCCAACCTCTATGAGGTTTCCCCACAATCACCATATGCAACTCCAATACATACACGAATACATTTCTCCCAAATTACCCAAAGGAGTCCTCAAAATCCTAATATGGTGGAAACACCTTATATGTCTCCAAGAACATATCTCTTACATCTTAAGAGAAGACCCCAAAATCAATAAACCCAACCAAAAAGGGTTTGAATTCACTAAAGAGAAAATTCCTCAAAATGCTCTGTTTCCGAATCGATTCGGCCTCTCCGAATCGATTCGGCCCAACAGCGAATCGATTCGGCCCATCCGAATCGATTCGGTCCAAGGGACCTGAGATTCTGAAACCCTCCGAATCGATTCGCTAAGGGAGAATCGATTCGGTCCTAAAGACCTGAGGCTTCTGCAACCCGGCGAATCGATTCGGTGGGGCCGAATCGATTCGACCAGTTCAGAAAGCCACGTAAATGGCTGATTTTCTACACACCCAAAATCTCCAAAATTCAATTTATACCTCTACTAGCCCTTAATCTTCAACCCCAACATGATTTCCAACATCAAAACTCATCCTACACCTAATCTCATCAATTTATATTCCTTAAACCCAATTAAAATCTTCAATTTCAAGATTTAAACTAAAATTTAGGTTTTGATGTTTATACCCAAAAACCATTTCTTTAACCCACAAATTATGAAATAAAATACACGAATGACTTATTTAGCAAGATTAAACACTTGCCTCAGATTTGTAGAGGTTGAATCGTCCTCGATGTCGCGTTTGGGACGGAAATCCCCAAGCCTTCTTCCTCTCTCCTTTCCTTTCTTCTTCTTCTTTCTCTTTCTCTCTTTTTCTCAAATGAGAAGGCTTCATCCATAGGCCTTAAATCCTTTAAAATAATAAACCCAATTTTAAATGTTAATACACACTTTAAATGACTCGTTTACTCCAATTCGAGTCAACTGACTTAAAAATATTCTGGAGCCGAAATAAAACTCAATGACAGTCATTTTGACTATCTCGACCCTTCCGAGATCAATGGTACCCTAAAAATCCTCATCCGGAATACTTTACAACGTCCTATATTTTTGGACTTAAATTCCCAAATTTAAAATTCTCCGATTTAATTAAATTTTATTTTCCCGAAATTTAATTTCTCAGTCTAAAAAATCATGGGGTGTTACATATACTTCACATGTTCTTGTACCCCCGGGTTATAACCCATTAGTACACTTAATAATCATAGCATATAATAGGCATACACACATCCTATTAATATTTATAGGTATTCCCCCAACCTAATTATGTACTTCTTATACGTATTTTAATCTCATCAGTACATATAATATATTTAATTCAATTATTATCGTTCACATGTTTTTGTACCCCCGGGTTATCACTCATTAGTACACTTAATAATCATAGCATAAAATAGTCATACACACATCCTATTAAAATTTATAGGTATTCCCCCAACCTAATTATGTACTTCTTATACATATTTTAATCTCATCACTACATATAATATATTTAATTCGATTACTATCGCTCACGTAATCTCCAAGGCCAACATACCTGTAACAACCCAAGACTTTTGGAACAATAATTTATTTTATTTTGGGAGAAATAAATAATATTTTATTGGAGAAATAATTGAATTGGCAATTGAGGTCAAAATTTAGAGTCGTTAGAAAGTATGTCTAATGGCAATTCTGAGGGTACCATCATTTCCGAAAGGGTCAAGAAAGTCGAAATGACTGTACTTGGGGTCTATTTAGGTTTCGAAATAAATTAGTACCATTTGACTCGAATTAAAGTTACCGAGTCATTTAAAGTGTGTATTATCATTTAAAGATGTGTATTTTGGGAGAATAGGCTTAAAAGCCTACGGGAGATATTTCTCCAAAAGAGAGAAAGAGAAAAAGAAAAGAAAGAAAGAGAGAAGAAGAAGAAGAAGAAGAAGAAGAAGAAGAAGAAGAAGAAGAAGAAGAAGAAGAAAAGGAAGGAGAAGAGAGAGAGAAAGAGGATTTTCCCGTGGATTCAGACCCTACGAACCCGAGGCAAGTGATTAAACTTGCTAAATAATTGTTGTGTACCATTTATTGCATGATTTGTGGATTGATTTTTGGGATTTAGGTTAAGTTTTACAAAACCTAACTTTTGGGTATAATCTTAGATTTAATAGGTAGATCTTTGATTTGAGGATAGAAACTAGTTTATATGTATTCTAGGATAATTATTGATGTTATATTTGTGATTGGGTTGAAGAGAAATGGAGAGAAAACCATGAATATGGATTTTGGGTATTTTGCCTTACTTAAAAAGTAGCCATTTTTGAGCCTCCAGGTAGGCCGAATCGATTCGGCCCCTTAGCCGAATCGATTCGGAAATATGCAGGTGCCCAGGTCTGAGTGATCGAATCGATTCGGACTCCAGCCGAATCGATTCGGCCTGAGACAGAATCCCAGGTCTGATGACCCGAATCGATTCGCCTTCCTGGCCGAATCGATTCGATGGGCCAAATCGATTCGGAATAAGCCCGAATCGATTCGGAAACAGGGCTTTTGGAGGGATTGTTTTTCTAAAGAGAAATTCATCCCGTTTTGTTTGAAGTTATCGATTGGGGATCTCTATAGGAGATATTTGGAGCATGTTTTGGAGACTTTTAGCGAGTTTCCCCTAAAAGAAATTTTGGAGTCATGTTGACTAAATTTGAGGAATACCGATTAGGGACTTTGGTATTTTTCTAAGTGGGGAAGCCCACTTTTATTTGAGGTTTGTTTGGTGATGATAACAACTACACGATTTGAAAATGAGGTTGATTTAGAGATGCCGGATCTTAGGATCCAATCCCAAATTGGGATAACTTTAAAGGTTCACAACATAAATTGAACCCTATAATGGATGGAGAATTATGAATGCTATTTGATGTACATATGGATATAGAAATATCCTTATTAATGATTGATTTGGGAGATATCTCATACAACGAGAAATGCTAATTGAGGTGCATTAGGATATAGAATATCCTTAACTTAAAAGAATTGAAAGACAATTCATACTAGAAGCAACATGAGAGCTTCAAGCGAGAATTAGTATAGCATATACTAAGCGGGATTAATGTGTGAGGTTGGGCGTTTGTATATATTGAGAGAAATATACTAAACAAATGATGTTAATCAAATTTCGCCTAAGGGCGTATTATAAACATGAATATGATGTTTCAGGTATACCTTATATAATGGTATATCTTTATTATGTGGGATGTATGTATGCCTTATATGATGGTGTATATACATGTTAAGCATATCCCCTCCTTGCTATCATTGGGAAGTTTCGTGTGTAGAGGGTGAGCATTCTGACTAGAAAAGCAGGATGTGGATATTCCCCAGGTCATAGTCGTCCTTTGTGGTCAGAAAATGACATATATGATATATATATTTATTTATTTTGGGGGTGAGAGGTCGGGGGTATGTGACGCTCTCACTTGTCGGTTAGGAACTATGACCGCTTCCCGGACGTCGTGTGCGTGAGTAGATCACGAGGTGGGTGTCGTTGAACCCCACCAGGTGGCCCCAGTTTGCTACGTATATGGGCTGCTGGAAGATGATAGCATGTGAGCCTGCGTCCTTCGAGTTATAGCTCGGTTGGATGGTTATTATTGCTTGTGCTTGTACTTTGGGTGTCAAGGGCATAATGGACCTCAACGACCTACATTGCCAGGATTAGTGTATCGGGGGGTTCCTTGTTTGGATTTCGCTTCGGCGAGACGTCCCACGCATGAATCGCAGTGTAATGTTGGAACTTGGGGATAAGTTTAGTCCTTAATGCTCATAATTATATATACATATATATCACCTATCCCGATAATTGACAGTGCCAGGAGTAGTGTAACGGGGGGGTTCCTTGTTTGGATTTCGCTTCGGCGAGACGTCCTACGCATGAAACGCCGTGTACTGTTGAGAATTGGGAATATTAATTAATTAAAATTTGACAATAATCATTTGGGTTACATGCATCTTGCATTGAGGGCATAATGAGTCCCGAGAATCGATACGGCCAGGATTAGTGTAACGGGGGGGTTCCTTGTTTGGATTTTGCTTCGACGAGACGTCCCACGCATGAAACGCAGTACCGTGTTGAAAATTGGGAGGAGTTTATTTCTTAACTCTTGATGCTAACAAATCATCTATGATAATTATATATATGGTTTCATGCCTTATATGGGCATCACTAGAATAAATTCTAGTAAATGAGATTGTGCATGTATTGTGATGATGTGGACATGATTGGATCATGTAACTTTATATGTTCAACAAATGAACATCATAAAGATAACTATAACTATTACATTAAAGTTAATGTATTTGACTTCTAAATCATTGGAACGAATGTAGAATTGGGAGTTAGGTTAGATGGTTCCACTTAAATACTTTATTTGGGTTTAAGTTAGAATCCTCTTACCTAATTAGAATCGAACATCCTTTTGGAGACACGTGCATACGCTTAGTGCGCGCTTTAGATGAGAGGTGAGTTGAATTTTGATGGAGTGTTCGATTCCAAATAAATCATGTAATAATGCATTTATAATTATTATGCATTTTAATACACTTGCTATAAACTGTTTTTCAAACTCGGGTTCTGACCCGTTTATATTTTTCCTCCTCCATGTATATATATTGTATTACTTCAGGTGTTCCTCTGCAAGGACGCCTTTGATATTCCTCCATTCAGGATTTGTGGAGCTGTGGCAGTAGTGGACTGTTGCGGCACTTTGCTTTAGTCGATTCCTATCTCTTGTACATCTAGATTAGGATTCTGTTGTTTTGAGTTAGTATTCAAGTGTTGTAGATTAACACTTTCATATTTTATTTATCAGATTTTTGTATTGTCTGTTGCCCGACAACATATTCGGGTATTTCATTGTTTAGATTTTTGTTGTACAATGTATTGTACTCTTTTTATTGGAGCATGCACATTTCACATCATAGTTAGATGTATAATGTTGGTTGTGTGCATTATTGGTTTTGTTGTTGTTAAAAATAAAAGTTTCAAATTTTTGGCAATTCGCACTAGATGATTGTGGGTAGTTAGCCTTATATTATAGTGTTTAGTTATTGATGTTGAGACTGTACCATCTGAGATACCTGATTTATGTAGTATAGGACTGGCCACCCGTTATTATTTGGAGCGGGTTGTCACAATACCGTTCCAATTATTTAAAGTATTATTTCCCAAATACTTCCCAAAAATTCTGCAATAGATTAAGTCCATCGAATAGCAGTTTTCTCACCCAAATTTATTTCATAACTTAATTTGGGGTTAAAAATGGAAGTTACCAAAAATTGAACCTGTCGCTCGAACGAGAATGAGCTGTCGCTCGAACGACTACCACATGTCGTTCAAACGACTTTGTGCGAGATCCTTATCTTGCGCGAACGACCTTTGAGGGAGATCGCGCGAGACGCCACTGTTCGTCTTCCTCCCCTGCATTCTGCATTTTTCCACCATTTTTATCCCTAAAACCTCTATTCTTCAATTTCAAATATCCAACAACAAATCCAATAGATGCTCTAACATATTTTACATGATTGCTAACAACCTAAAATCATTATATCTTCACCATACATCAATAAAATTCGACATCCCCAAATTAAACCATCAAAACCCTAGTTCTTCCAATTTCATTTCAAGAATCGATTTAACCAGATTTGTTCATGAAAAATTATCATAAATCCGTGAAATTTATCTCTTAAATTTTGAGTCCCAAAATAAATCAAATCACCAAATTTCCACCAAATTAATTCTCATAAATTTGAGTGTTTATCACATACTCTAGCATGAACACAATTATTACCAAAACACGTAATTAATAAATACTTGCCTCGAATATGACGGTCTGATCCATTTGTGATGTTGGTATAGACGCGTTCCTCATCTTCCGATCTACGCGATGGCGGCCTCGGTGGTGGAAGACGATGCCGAGAGGCTTTGGCTCTTTGGGATTCTCTCTCCCTCTCTCTCTTAAACTCTCTCTTGAGTTTTGTGTTTTTGAGCTCTAATTCCTCCCACAAGGCTGATATAATACACTCCCAATTTTCGTCCATTTAGTCTCTCTAAAAATTAAAATTACAAAATTACCCTTACCGGGTTCCGGTTTGGCCTAAAATCACCCAAAGTCCAAATAAAATGCCCGAGTAGAGTTTTCTGACTATCTCGACCGTCCCAAACTCAATGAACCACTGAAAATTACTATATGAGTTACATAGAAATAATTTACCTTTTTATTCCATTCAATTACTCCCGACACGACTCACACGCTTGTACCGACTTAATATACCCAACTGCCGTATATTTCACTTTAGGCAATTTATCAACTTTCATAATTCCATATTACATATCACACAGTAATATTAAATATTTACCAATAATAAGTATTAACCCTTGTCACGCTAGTTAATAATTATTTAATCCAGATTAATAAAAATGAATATCTTGCATTTTTAATTTAATTAATTCAACAATAATAATTAATCACATAATTATTTCCACAATAATAATTAATCACATAATTATTTGAATCATTAAAAATACAGGGTTTTACAATGACTAGATTCATCGCAGGGTTTGTTAAACGACCACCCTTTCATGTGACTTTATAGAGATCCCATCATTTTTTTTCATGCGCATGTTTCAAATCCGTTAGGTTTTGGTCCCCTGCTAATTTAGCGACAAAGGCACAAGAACATTCCCAAAGGTCTATGCCTTCGTGTGTTTCATAGTGGTGTTATATTTTTATATTTATTCTTGAGAGAGATATACTTATATATTGGATCGTGTCACATTTTATATCGTATTGATATGGCATATATCTATCTAGTCGAGTCACACTTATTACGTAGGTCGGATTACATATAATTAAATCTTGGTTAGGGATTTAGTTCTATTGTAGATGCGATATAGTTTACCCTCTAGTCTTAGGGTGAGACTTATGAGTTGTAGTTGTTGATTAGTGTTGGGAAATCGTATTAGATTGTGTTACTCATGTTGAGCGGTGAGATATACTTTGATATGAGTGTCGAAAAGATCATCTTCATTACATAAATAAGTCACATATTTTTCATCTCTGGTATTGTAAGTTATTACTTTCACATTTCAGGCTGTAACCCATTTATTCTTAAAACATTTTCCATGTTTTTTAAGATGGAGTAGCAGGGTTAAGCGTTAAAACTTTCCTTCATTCCAAATAATCATTTGCATTTCTTAGTTTAGGTTGTTATTTCCATTCAGTTCATTTGAGTATTAAAAGAAATATGATTCAGAAAATTTATTTATTGACCATGTTGGTTCCATCCTATTTATTTATCATACGGAGACTATTCATGAGATTGACATGATGATTACCTGATTTTATTATGGTTGGGGAGACAATTTTGGTTTACCTCAATGTCTATATTTTTATCATCACAAGTCGCGAATGTTTTAAATTATTATTATTATTATTATTATTATTATTATTATTATTATTATTATTATTATTATTATTATTATTATTATTATTATTATTATTATTATTATTATTATTATTATTATTATTATTATTATTATTATTATTATTATTACAATGATGATGATGATGATGGTGGTGGTGGTGGTGGTGGTGATTATGATGATGATGATGCCGAGATTGTTATAAATTGATTCAACACGTCCTATCTTCAACGTATCGGAATGGATAATCAACACGTGGAAATTAGGGGTGTGTTAGTAGGTCCTTAGCTCTTTAAAGAATCGAGAAACTCCAAGGGACTCCAAACGCAAGTTTATTTTATGGTTTAGATATCACAATAACATTTGGAATGTGGGACATAGTAATTATGATTAGCATTCAACCAAATTTCACTACTTCAAGTTGGTTATTATATAAACAATTTCTCGTTAAAATGTTAATGGTTTTGAGTGTTTGAATATACTATGTTCATATCCTCACATAGGATAATGCGTTTAAATATGGACCTATCCCAGTGAATTACGGGGACCAAAATTTTATTTCGCTTAAAATTGACCAAAACAAGTTGGTCAAAAATCCATTTTCTAACGATTTCCCATAGAAATGTAAATGGGCTAAATATAATTAAAATGATAACGTATACACTAAAAGAGTAAACTTGCACACCCTGGTATCTTTTTTCCTTGATTCTCCCTTGGTTATACACAATAGAATTTACTTGCTAACCAATGAATATGAGGTCTCAAATTGTTCAGCCATTTATGTAAACAGAGAGAATATCCTCCATGTGGTTCCTTTTTAACATCGTTGGTTCTTTTACAATTGTGTTAATTATAGGCCTTGGATACCCTGGGTTTTTATGAGTTTCTTTGATTATTCTAGCATTGTAAATAATTCTTGTGAAAGCAACCACTCGTTTTTTTATAAGTTAAAGCTACCACTCTTCACACTCTTATATATGTGATTTTTATCAACCTTTTCCATCCATACACCACTTCTATAATCATGCTATAGGTATCACTAATATTATATTGTCCTAAAATTATTGTAGGCAACACCGATCCATCACGAGATACATACAATGATGTATTAAAATAATGCTCAAAATCATATTGATTCAGTTCTTCATTTAAATATAGATCTAGGTATCTATAATCATCTAGATTGGGCTACCATTACTGAAAATTTATAATTGTCTTCAATACCATTCCCCTCACTAAGCAGTATACTTATTCTTTGGACAAACCATTAGTAAGTGAATTTGTTACGTTGTTCGTAAACTTATAATAGTCAGTAGATCGAACTCCAAAGGAGAAAAACTACCTAACGGTATTATGTCTTCATCGCACATCTCATGATTTACCATTCTATGTATGACTATATTCCTTGCGAGTCATTGATTAGCTATCAAAATGTATACATATTGATAAGACGACCATATAGAAATATTCTCTAAAAATTGGCATAGCCATTTAAACTCTTCCTTCGCTTAATCTAAATTAATAAATTTATATTCTATTTTAGATATTTTTCTGAATAATTCCTTCTAGGATTTTTATATTAAACATGCATCTCAGATTGTCAATACATATCCACTTGTAGATTTCGTATCTCTTGAATCAGATATCCAGTTAGAATCATTATATCCTTCTAGTATAGTTTGATATATTGTATATTGCAACTTATATTTCTAACGTTATCTTAGATATATAAGAACTCTAACTAATTCCTTCTAATGATCACTTTTCGTATTACTAATATATCTTCTCAAATTATATTCTACAAAAGCAATACTAGGTCGAGTGGAACTCATGATGTACATCAAACTACTAAGTCTACAATTATACTTTGGGTGAGATATGATTTAACCAGTATCCTTACTAAAGTGAAAACTTAGATTGAATAGTGTTCTTTCTAGGATATTATTATATTCTTTTATGTTTTTAACGATTTTCTCAATGTAACTGAGACAATATTAGTCCATCCAATGTTCTAAAAATTCATTTCCTAACATGACATTGGTAATGTCTAGGTATTTATATCAAACGAATTTGTTGGCAACTTTAATTATATTACCATTTGAACTAAAACTAAGCATATAATGAATATAAAGGTAAACAAAGACATATCCTTTGTTAGAGATTTTTATATAAACATATTTATCACATTTATTAATTTATAATTCTCTTAACATCATTAAACTGTCAAATTTTTCATATCATTGTTAGAAGCTAGTTCTGTTCCATAAAGGGTGTGAATCCAAATGTATTTCAAAGGATTTTTTATGTTGACAACATAATTGATATATGATCAAACTTCAATATCTTCTCTCATATGTACTTGAGATAAAAATCGACACCAAATTCATTTTGAGATATATTACCATGAATACGCAAATCATTACAACCATACTAATGTCCACGAAACTCAATAAAGATACCAATATCATAATCAACCTAGCTCAACCATACACATCAATAATATCATATCACAAGCATCAGATTAAAGTTGAACATGCCACAAATAAAGTTCAAAGCCCAACTATTTAGTTCAATCTTAAGAAGTCACACAAGCAAGTTAATTAACATATAACATAGTCTATGAAAACCAATCTCAAGATAGAACATACCACTAACCCAAGTTTCATGATCCAAATTACTTGAATGAATTCTAAAAAATCACTAATGTTTATTACTTTAGTTTGTTGTACTCTAGGAACCATTGTTCAAAAGTAAAGTGACATGTTTTGATAATGTACAAGCTCATCCTTAGCCTACTCTGAATTTTTACTAAATCTTTGCTAAGGACTAGACCCTAAAATAACTTATTTTGGGTCAAAACCAAGAGTTTCAGTCGACTTAAAGTGACTTTTAGTCGACTGAAAGTCCCTGAAAACACTTTAAGCCATCTCATCACCACTTTGATCCTTTTAATATTTTCCAAGGCATTTTGGGGGAGTTTCAGTCTGCTAAATTCAAGTTTCAGTTGAGTGAAAATTCCACAAATGTTTCAAATAATCTTGGTAACTTCTTCCAAACTTCCTCCCTCATATCCCACGAGTTTCTAAACATCTACAAACCTTTTTACCAATACTTTTTATCCCTAATCCTCTTCTTAACCCTATAAATACCCCCCTCCACTTACAATTTCAACTCACTATGATATAAACCAAATCTTGAGTCATCCTCTCTTCTAAACCCATTTCCGTCTAAATGAGATTCAAACCCAAATATTCATTCTAGTCAAAACTTCCTTAAAGTAAAGCTTCAAACTTCTAACCTGATAATCCAAATCAAATGACTTCCAATAATCAAAACTCAATATATCCATATTCCACACTAAACCCCATGGGTTCCGAACTAAACCTATTTCATCCAATTTCCACGACCCAACCTAATTAACCCATGTTCATGATAATCCTATGAATGATGCATTTCTAAAGAGAGAGATGAAACACCCCGCCTAATTAAATACCGGGTGGCCAGTCCCATACCAAATTAAAACAGAATATACAGTTGGCTCATTCTTAGCATCATTGTCGAAAACATTTACAACTCACCCAATACTCAATTAAGCTGGTGTTAAAAAAAACTTTCCAAATTTAAATTTAACAAAATCCATTTCCAGTTTAAGAATAACACAACACATTTTATTCTACAACACAGATAACACAATAAATAACTCAAAAGAATTTAAATGCAATTGGAATAAACATTCCCAAATAATATAAATCCTTTACAATAATCCCAACAATGTTGAATGTATTAAAAAGTCCCGAATACAATAATATTTGACCTCGATAGAAAAGATAACTGAGTCCTTTGGGCGACATGCCCTAACTAAGAATACTGTGAATCAAAAGATGGAAGTCGTCTAGGCAAAACTCCATAAATCCATAGCCTGTCATAATCCGCTAACGTTGGCGTCCCTGTTTCTGGACACCTGATATAGAGATACAATAGAAGAGAAAATATGCAAGGAAACGGGTCAGAGCCCGAATGTGTAGATTATTTTTAAAACAACAAGTATTTAACAAGTGAAATAAAGCATTTATTATGTACATGTTAGATCCAACTCTCACTTGCAATTCTCACCTCTCAACTAGAGTGCCCACTTAACGTTTCCTATTAACCTCCTAGTTAATGGTTCCTCTTTTCTAGTCTCCATATTATAATTCCATTCCCATATAATAATCCCCGTATGTCCCATACCATACGTCACCTTATTATGCATTTACATTTCTTCTTTATATGATTAGTTTCTCATTAACATGAATCATTACTCATTAATATGAACCGTTTCTCATTAACATGAGTTAAGCTTTTCAATTCTATAAGCATCAACATTTATTACTTAATTCCATTATCTTATTCTATTCACCGTTATCTACAATTATCACCGTAGATAGATTTAACCACAATATATTCATGTAACCATTTAATCTATTATATATATATCCATATATAATACGGCACCCCGAGTCACAGCTGTGGCGCAATGCATTACTCTGCTATCATGTCCCATCATCGCAGGTCGCCTGAATAGGGGACTACAGGTTCGGTAAGATTCCACGAACCACAAACAACACCAAACAAATTGGAGGCAAACATAGTTCTCGTATCCATGGGTCACGCACATACCTACGTACCCACAGTCAGGGGACTTATCAACTCCCCGATAAGTCTTTCATAGACCTATGTTCTTGAGCGACAAATCAAAGATCCCATGGATTCATTAGGATATGACTGCCCTCATGCGTAAACCTCCCACCGATAGCAAGTAAGCTAGGTATGTCATACACATAAATCAACAATCAATCAAATAGGTATTATCATACCTATAATATAATATCAATAAGGTAATTATCACTACCCTAAGATATTTCCATACGTAGCATTATATCTCTTTTAAAATATCATATCTTTACTTCATAATTTAATTATCCTCGCATCCTATAACATCTCTCCACTACCGACGTCGTTAAGGTTCATGCGCGGAGCGTCTCGCAAAGCGAAATCCAAACAAGGAACCCCTCCAATACACTACTACTTAACTTTGTCGATCGAGGAGGTCCGAAAACTTTAACTATGAAATCGGGATAACCTCATACCCTCTTTCAATAAAATGTGTTCTAAGCTCCCATCTCACAAGATTCAAATAGGATTTTCCTCATCTTATATTCAGTAAGAAGTCACTAATATCCTACTGGTCCATAACATTATTTCTCTCGAACTACTACGAGTTTAGTTCTCCTTTTAATTAAGGTTAAAACCGATAGTTTCAAATCTCATATAAACACATATTCTTTCACTTAGGATTAAACCTTCTTGTAAACTTAAGGATACCCAGGTGTTATATTCAATCACCCCTACTAGTCCTATCTTAAATCCTCATACATCCCCATTTGGAAATTTAACAAATGAATCTAGCAACCGAAATTCCATTCAATATAATTTTCATCATTTAAATCACTCGAATCCAAATCAAATTAATTCAAATCTTATCAAGGGTTTACTGATACTTCTAGGTCCCAAAATATCTAAATAATAATCACCAAAGATCCACAAAAGGTTTGGGATAAGAATCAACATTTAAAAAGAAACAACTTTACATAATCTGGGGAGGTCGATCGATCGAAGGTAGGGGTCGATCGATCGATCCCTCAGGTCACAGCCTGGTTTTTCTGCATTTCAGCAACTACGGGTTTCACCATTTTTACTCATTCAAACCTTCATATTAACCTCCAAAATGAGTTATAATTATTACTACATGATATGCCAACATATATGAACGATTTCCAATACACTAAACATCCTAGAATCATCAAGGGATTGGATTAAAAAGCATGTTTATCTCCTTATTTCCAGAAATTATCAATATATCATCTTCAAGAACACATCAATGGTTTTCATAATTTCTTCAACAGATTCATGACTATTTCGTGGATTAATATCATCCTAAATCATGAGTTAAATTCCTATATCATTTCAGTTTTCCAGAAATCCATTTAATACTCCATTATTTCTTCCAAACAATAAAAATCTTCTCTTTTCATATTATTCTAACATGGACAATATACAAACTTAAATTGTCATTATCGAACACTTGCCTTTACTGTAGGTCTGATCCTTTGGTGTAGTATATCTCAGTTGGTTGTCCCTTCTCCGGTCAAACTCCAGTGGTGGTTGGTGGTGGTGAACCTTGGTTCTTGTTCTTCTCCTTCCCAAGTGGCTTTTCTCCTCCCAAGCACTCTTACACTCTCTCTAGGAAGATGGATGCTCTAATTTGTGAAGAGGAGATGAATAAACCCCATACACTTAATCTACCAATACTTATAATAGTGCCAAATCCGTAATCACTATTCATCCACCTAGAAAAATGACCAAAATGCCCTTTCGGGTTGTCTATTCATTTCCAAATGATCCGAGACTCAAAATTAACATCCAAATAGACTTTTCTGACTATTTTGAACCTTTCGGACGCAACGACGCAGTCGAAATAACTATTAGATCGATAGAAAGTAAATTTCCTTTTTAATTTAATAAACTAGTCTCGACACGTCCCATACCGCGTCTGACTAAAAATATAAATTACCGAATTTATATCATACAGTCATATCAATGACATCACATTCATCTATTACCTAAATACCTTTAAGTAATATTCAGAATCATCCATTTTAATATCCACCGTCCGGATAAACCCGAATGAATTAATAATAAAATCTAATTAATCCGTTAATTTAAAATATAACCCATTTTAAAAGTCATTTAAAATTACGGGGTATTACAAGAGAGTTCCCATATTATAAGAATTATTTTAAGAAACAAAACCATGTGAACCAAATTACCAATATCTAAAATCTATTTAGCCATGTTCCATACCCAAAATCCATTTGTGCTTCAAAGTGATTTAAACCCAAAACACACTTAAACCAAGTTGCCCATTTGTTCTTAGAGATTAAAAAATAGATTTCCTAAGAGACATATTCTTACCAAAAAATCATTTATGTTTCAATGTCATTTAATCCCAAAATACCGCTTAAACCAAGTTACCTCAAAGCAACATGTGTGGTGTGAGATTAAAACCCAAATCTCCTATGTCATGGATATATGCCCAAAACTTATTTGAGAAACATACATGGGATCACTTGTTTATTTTAAATTTCAAGATAAAGAAAGTAAAACCATGTCATCCCTGTTTTTTTTCTAAAGCACTTTCTTTTTGCCTTGGTTACAAATCTTGTACTATTTTGTTGCAGGAAACTTCATTGTATCATGATCATCGGTTGTGGCATTATTACGTGTAGTCAAGGCATTTAAAGTACTTAGGTTATTTAGTTGGTACCGCTTGAGCAAATATAAGGATATTTCCTTGTTGTTTTCGATTTTTCAGTTGGAGTTACTTGTGAGGTTTTAGTTTCACCATAAATGAGCCAGAGATAGTGAAGTTCTCAAGTACCATCTCGAGCGTAGCCGTAGACAGGGCCAAATCACGTTAAAATATTTATTTTCAAAGTCTCTTAAACCCTCTCACCACCCTGACCTTATTTTCATTCATTCTTTACTCTCAATCCTTAATACATATATATTGAATGTGAATATGAATCTAAATGTGAATGGATGCAAGAAAACAAAGAAACAATTCATTTTATCAACAACCTAAGAAATGATTTTACTAAGTTGAAATGTTTATGAAAAAAAATATAAGAATGAAATATTAATCAACAAAAGCCCGAGTTTATAAAACAAAATGTCGTTATCCCAGTTCCCCCCCCTCTCTTGGAATAATTTTCGGGACAACAACTGGTATCGAATCCTAGCTCGAAGATACTTATTTAGAAAAGTATATTTTGAGTTAAAAGGTCACATCCAAAAAGAATGGATTTTTTTAAAAATGATATCTGTCAATTTTTTTAAAAATGATACGTCTTGAAAAGTAAAGGAAATGACTTTTTAGAAGAAAAGTGTTTGAGATATTGATGTGAAAAATAAGAATGAGAAAGTTCATATATTTAAAAAATAATTATTTAAATATAATATAAAAAGATTTTCTGAAAGTTTAATGTCTAAGGAAGAATGAATAGGTTCTTGCCATTGAAAATGTTTTTTGTGAAAAGAAGAAAATTATTTGAGACTGAAAATAGATTTTAAAAAAAGTGATTTTGAAATGTGTTATTGTAAAAAGATCGTATACATTCATTTTCATGTGAAAATATACTTTCTTTGATTTCATTTGATCATTGTTGTTCTTGTCCATACCCCATATCCCATACATGTAGAATAATTACTCTCATACTCATTCACTATGATAACGCGAAGATAATAACCCTCATATCTCCCATAAATGAAATCCCAAATTTGTGAGTGAATAAAACTAGGTATTCTCGAATTCTTATTCTATAAGTTTACCTCATAAATGATTATTTGGTAAAGAAGCCAAAGCAAACCTTTGAAAAAGAAATAAGTTTGGAAATATAAACAAAAACTAAATACCAATTTGCCCTTGTACACATTGAAAGATTCTTCTAAAATTAGAAGGATAAACTTTTAGAAGAAAGCCCTTGAAATTTTGAAAAGAATTTTTGTAGAAAAGTGTTTAGAAAATTTGAAAAAGATATTTTTGAACATAAGATTTTTGAAAATAATACACCTAATGATTTTTTTACACCCCTAATCATTCATTCTCCCTTAATTGTTCCTAGATATTATCACACTCGCCTATAATATCAGCACCATGCTAAATTTGATACTTGTCATCACTAAGTTTCTTCATAAATGCTTCAAATACAAATATCCTTTGTTGCGACACATGCCCATTTGTTTGTTCTCATCATTGAAATATCCTTACCATATGCTACATGGGTGTTCACGTTACATACTAGCGCATTTGAACAAATACTAACATTATTCTTATATGACTCGTGAATTAATATGCTCATACTCTACGACGTCGATGCATATAAATTGTCAAAAGTCATTAGTAATATAGGCTAATTAAGATATGATCCACCTCCTGAAAACTAAAAGGCTACATGTATATGATAATGCTCACACCTATTTTCTCACATGCTCAAGAATGTTCTCTATTGTGTCTACATGATTATGCTGTTGAAAATATACCATGTTTAAAAAAGTCTCACCGGAGACTCAAAAAACACATGATAGAGAAAATGCATAATTGAATATCTTTCGCATAGAAAGCCATAAGTTTTTAGACACCATATTTATGATCAAGTCATACATATAACATGCTCACATAATCAGAGATTTTACAACATTCCCGTGATTGTGAAGTTGAGTAGCAATCCCACTTATGAGATTAAGGTGGAAATCCTACCTTAGTGAATATAGGATGGAATTCCCATCCACATAATACTTTTGTAGCAATCCGTCCCATTATTATGTAGAAGGAAATCCCTTATAGACATGCTTAAATGAAACTACATCCTCACTTAAGACAAGACGACAATCCCATCATTTTTGCATAATATTTAGCCTAAATGATTTACCTGCTTAGATAAATTATAATGTAAATCCCATCACCAAAATAATTTTCACATGAATTAAACCAACAAAATATGGCATTCCCATATACATGATATATTGCAATTCTTGTAAAAAATGCTTGTAATGCCTTTCCCATTACGATGTGAGAATACACATATTGAATCATAGATCTGTGTGAAGACTAAATACTTGTTGTATGAATTATGACTAGTATTGTGAAATAAAAGAGAATGCGTGATATTGTTGATATTACATACACTTACGTTACTAATAAAAAAATTTCAATTGTGTATGTGAACATAATAATGTTGAGATCCGATATCAAAGGAAGAGGATAGTCAACATAAAAACAAAAGATGGAAAACACAAACTCAAGTGAAATTCTTAATCAGATTATCCACATAAAGGGAAACCTTGGCAAAGACATGCAAATAAAGGGAAGTTTATAAAAGCTAGGTATATAAAACACATTTTTGTGTTAACACACATCTTAAATGAGAATATACACATTGATTAATTCTGAGGCACCGTGGGAAATGAATGTCACTCTTCCTTTATAAGCAAAAAAGAAACTTTCTCAAAATATCTACATGCTAACCATTTTGTGAAATTGAAATAAAATGCGGAAAAAAATTCTTTCGAGAAAGATAACGAAATAGAAACTATGTTTTCAAAACCAAACAGGAACCAAAAAAAATTCTTTAGTTGAAAAGTATGAACCTACCAAATGGATTTTCTATACTTCCTTACCAAAAACACCGATTTTATGAGATAGGAATTCTCGAAAAAATAAAGCACTTATTAAAGTAGGGGAGAAAAGTAATACCCGATCACTCATACCCACTTATTTGAAATTGAATTTCACACACCTAGTCACATGGATAAACTTGCTACACTTTGTGGACATAACTTCTTTTGAACACTAATCCCTTATAAATTGTCCATATACTTTGACCTGTGTATCAGAAACCCATTACATAAGAACGAGCGAGAAAATATTTTTCAGATACAATTACACAAGAGTTCAAAAAAGATAACCTTTTCCCAAAGGTAAAACTTGAACCATTACAAACAAGTTAGACATGAAAACCATACATGACATAGATATCATTACTTTTCATGAATATGGATTATCTACTCTCGTATATGTCGTACTAACCATCATTTCATCTAGTATACTTGTGTACCCGAAGAATACCCATTTATTACAACATAAGAAAATATACTTTCCAAAAACCCCTTCCAAAACGATAATGATAAAGGGAGAGAAATACGATATGGGAAAAAGATGTGCTTAAAGAAAGGGGGAGAGACAAAGTTTTTCAAAACCAGAGTCTCAAATCAAGGGAGAGACTTAAACCATTTTTCTCAAAATATATCAATTGTATTTTCATCATCAAAAGGGGGATTGTGGATCCAAGTGTATCTTAAAGAATTTTTTTATATTGACAAAAAAATTGATAAATGATCAAACTTCACTACCTTCCCTCTAATGTACTTGAGATAAAAACAAGCACTCAATACATTATGAGATATGTTAACACGAACATACAAATCCTTGCAACCATCCTAATGACCAATAAACTCAATGAATATCCCTAGATCAACATCAACATAACTCAACAATACATATAAACACGATCGTATCACAAGCATAAAAAAAGATTAACATGCAATAAGAGAAGTTCAAATCCCAAACATGAAGTTCAAGCATAACGAGTTCTACAAGCAAGTTCATTACCATATCACACAGTCTCTGAAGACCTATATCAAGATAGAATGACACCAGAATACATCATGTCATGATCCAAAAAAGTCAAGTGAATGATAAAAAAATCCCTAATGTTTATTACTTTATTTTGTTATGCTTTAGAAAACATTGTACAAAAGAAAAGTTTCATGTTTTGATCCTGTATAATCTCATCCACTCTCAACTAAACATATCCTAAATCTTTACTAAACCTCCACTTGGGTATAGACAATAAACAAACTTGTTTTCGAGAAGCACTAAGAGTTTCAGTCTACTTAAAGTGACTTTTCATCAACTGAATGCCCAGAAAATACTTTGATCCATCTCATCTTCACTTTGAGCCTTCTCATCTTTTTGAAGTCATTATGATAGATTTTCTGTTGATTCAACTCCACTTCAAGTTTAATGAAAGTGAAAAAAATGCTTCCAATAATCTTGGTAACTTCTTCCAAGCTTCCTACCTCTAATCCTATGAGTTACTAAACTTGTGATAACCTTTTTACCAATACGTGGATACTCTAATCTTCTTACTAACGCTATAAATACCCACCTCCACTTACCAATTTAAGAATCAAAATGAGTGCCAAAAATCAAAACTCAATATGTCCATGTTCCACACCAAACCCCATGTGTCCCAAAAAAAACCCACTTCATATAAGTTACACAACCCAAACTCAATCAAATCATGTTCTTGATAATCGTATAAATGATGCATTTCTAGAGAGAGAGAGTTCCACCCAAATTGTAAGATTAGTTTTGAGCAACAAACTCATGTGAACCAAATTTCCAAGATCAAAACTCTCCCTAGCCATGTTCCATACCCAAAACTAACATGTGTTTCAAAGTGACCTTTAAACTAGTTAAACGTTAGTGATTAGATATTAAAACACAAATATCCATGACAAATATTGAAACCAAAAGCCCACTTGTTTTTCAATGTAATTTAATCCCAAAATATCTCTTGAACTAAGTTACCCCAAAACAACATGTGCACATAGAGATTAAAACTTAAATCTCCTAAGTTATGGATTCATACCAAAAACCCATTTAAGAAACATATGTGGGATCACTTATTTATTTACTTTTCTGAAGAAAGAAAGTAAACCCATCTCACCTTTCTTTTCGTAAAGAACTTATGACTCATAAGGGATTTGAACTGAAACGTCCGTGCAGGTTACGCTTGATCGTGGTTATTTAGATACCACAGTAAATACAAATCTAAACTATGACTAGACTCTTTACGAGAGTATAGCGACTAGTCCGAGTATCGAATCCACATGTAATGCTCCTACACGTTAATTGATTTTTTACTTGTGAATAAAAGTGTAAAAGATAATTATTTTAACAAAAGATTAATCTGGACATGTATTTAAAGTAGGATTAGTAAAAAAGGAGTAATAACTATTGATTAAGAATAATATCCCTCACCTTGGGTTAATTAGTATAATTAGTTACACGGCAAGAAAATATTATCAAGATTAAATCTCATTTCCACAGTTAATTAAACTCGGAGTTTTCACCCCATAAATTTTCATAAAAGCTTAATTTATTTTGGTGTCAATAAATATCTCGGAGATTACACATGTAAGGTCATAAATAAGTCACATACATGATATAAATCAACAAATGTACTAGACATATAATCAAGAATAACCTAACACATTAAAAGTATTCTAATCCATTACCAAAGCAAAGAAATCAACTAATCCAAGGTGAGTTCAATAATCTCAACCTAAGTTATATTAGCTACAAAGCATTGTAAAGAATGTATTTAAATAAAGTTATAAAGGGAAGCAATAAATATTGAAACGAGTCAAGTTAATTAAGCAAGAAAACAATCATGAAATATTTAATTAAGGGAAGAAAATGATTAATAGTATACTTACAAACCCAAATGGAAAAATCCTGGGGAGAGAGAAGGAGAAGATCCCAAAATCCAACCCAAACACTAAACTAAAATGAAAACTAGATAATAAACTAATAAATCTAACTTAAATGTATATAGTAAAATATTAAACAAAAGAAAATAAATAAAAACATCTCAAAATATCTGAATTATGGAGGTGAGAATCGATCCCCTTCACAAAATTCAACATAAAATAGCGAGCTAATAAAAAAGTAAGATTTTTTTCTCAAAAAATGAGAATATATTCCCTTCAATTTTTTTTTCAAGACATTCAATAGGAATAGAGCGAGAATCGATTCCCATTGTAAATTTCTTAATCGGGAGCATTCTACGGGAATTGGCATAACTTCTTCATTCAAACTCCAAATGACGTAAGATTTGTGACCATGAAAAGCTGCGAAAACGACCGTAATAAATACGGTGTGTGATATCAAAATAAAAATTATTTTCAAGTTTCCAAGTAAACTTTATTTAATTAAAGTCTATTTTTAAACAAAATAAATTCAGCCCCTAAACATGCACCAACGTGTGTGCGTGTTTCAAACCATAAATAAATAAATTATGTGACACAAAATATCAGGAAAAAACCCCACATGGCAAAAACTTTTATTTTCACTATAATTTGTAAAAACGGTTACATGAATTATAATGAAAATAAGTATGACATACGAAAAACTCGCAGGTGTCGGTTTCGATGTCGTCGGCTGAAATCTCCCGCAAGAAATCCAGATGGGCCGCAATGAAGAGGAGAATGACTTCTCCACAAAATACTCTAAAATGAGTAAAAATAAATCCTTGAAAATTTTAAAATCTGCACTGATAGATGGGAGTGAATTTTTTTTATAAAGAAGGTATAAATCCTAAAAAGTGAAGTCTAATTAAATGAACCGTTTCTGTGCCGTTTTTGCAGAAAGCGTGTTGGAAAAAGATTTTGACAAATGTGTAGAAAGTGACAGAAAATAATATAAAAATCGAGGCGGCATCGTCGTTCGAATGAGATAGGAATCTCGCTCGAACGAAGGACAATGTTGTTCGAACGACATCGCGCGAGATGGTATCTCACTTGAACGACAGTTCATCTCATTTGAACGAGCACGATGACCGAGAAAAGTCCGCTTCTACACATAGAAAAATTTATGCATTTGATAAACAATAATTCAGACTTCAAAAGATATTTTCTAAAAAAATTCCGAAATATTTATGCAAATATAAACAACTCCAATAAATCATTTTACCAATAATGCGCCATGGAGTAGTGGGAAACGGTTGAGCAGCACGTCGCATGTAGCATGATGCACGTGTGAAGATGATGGATGCATGGATTCGGATAAAGGCTGTCGTGGATGATCGTGATGACGTACCGAATGTAGTGGTATCAGACATACAAACTTTGATCTAGGGATGACAGAAAAATACTCGATTCTACCCCAGATATTTATAAAATTATGTCCTTACAAATTTCCCCCTATGTCTATGCTGGTACATACATAAAAAATCCGAATTATGCAATCTCCTTAAAACAAATTACATATAAGATAATATCCCCATTAAACCCTCAAACTGAGAATACTAAATGACATGTCTTCAATCAAACTTCAACATCTTCAAAACATCAACTCCTTAGAAACTCCTAAAGTTTTTCTCGTCAGGGTGTGCAATCCAATAGATATTAACTTTGTACCTACACACATTAGATAAAGAAGATACCCGTGACATGCGACAGTTCGAAATAATTTGTCCCCCATAATTCATTCTCCCCTTTTTTATGATGTCCCCAAATAGACAGATATGAGAAGCATAAATATGGAAAATGTCACAAAAAAAATCTTCTATTTTTGAATTTAAAAAAAAAATTCACACAAAATATACAACAAAGAATATGAAAAATGTAAAAAAAAACACTATTTTTGAATTTTTCAAAATTTTTTACACAAAAATAAGATACTAAAAATCACACTGTGGTGACAATTATATTCAACACAAATAAATAAGAAAAGCACAATCACCAAGGGAAATAAAGAACATAAAATGCCAATCACACAACACAGTATGTACGTGGTTCAGCAAGAATGCCTATGTCCATGGTGGTGCAGTCAGTATTATTTCTATATACTTCGGGGAGCATTTACAGAGAATACAGTGTGTGCCTTTTGCCCCAGGCTCAGGGTTTATTACATAAATGTTTATCTTCGGGGAGTGGGGGTGTTGGAATCCCCCATGTCCATCTTTCTCTCCTGGAATATCTCTATATGATATTTTAGGAGAGGACTAAGTCATAATTGAATTTAGTTAAGGTGCTAGGGGCTCGGAATTTGGGCCGTCTTTATTTGGCTACTCGTCTGGGCCCATGATGGAAAATTCGGGTACCCACAATTGCCTCTTAAGTTGTTGGGACACAATTTGGGCTCAATAAATTTAAATGATTTTTCATAATGGCTCTTTTGTAAATTGTGTAACTCTTCCCAAAGTTGAGAACCGATTAAAGCGGCAGGTTCTTCGTGTCCTATGCGCGATGATTGGGAGCATTTAAAAGTTATTTGGAGCAGCGTTCCGTAATTGTCGTTTCAAACTTCTTAGTGTTCCCTCATTTTCTACGAGTTTAAGATGTTGTGCCCTCTTCTCCAGGTCTTCATTTTCTTTATTTTCAATCTCCCTCGTCATCTGGGCTTGTGATCTTGCATCGTCCAAGCCAAACTTTCATCTCGTAAGTCCTATTTGCTCTCTTTTTGTGCTTTTTCTGTTGAGTTTTCTTTGAATTTGCAATTTAGGGTTTACAAATGACAAAGATAGGTAATAGATCAGTGTCTGAGTTTAGGAAGTTTTATAATATCCCAGAATGGGTAGAGATTCAGTGCGCCTCTCTCCCTAAGAATGTTAGAGAGATGGAGGGAGCTCATTGGATTCACGTCCTGTTGCTTTCCCAAGGGGGCATTAATTTTCCTCCAAACAATTTGTTTTTGCATTTATTTGGTTATTTCAACATCATTCCTGCACAGTGCTTGACCAACGTCTGGAAGATAGTCAATGGTGTCCATAGAATAAATCAACTTATGGCACTAAACTAGGGCTCGTTGAAGTTTTTTTTTGTTATTCCTTCTCTCAAACGATCTTTGGTCTTCTTTACCTCAAGGCCAGGAGTCCTGATAGGGTATTGGTAGTTAATTTACCTGATTCGCACAAGGACTACTGACAAGAGGGCTTTCTTGATTGGAATTGGCAGTACTCCCCCCAGATTGAGGGGGCGAGGTCTGACAGGTTCATGGTCCCCTTTTATGGGGAGGAATTCATAGGTAGGATTAACTTCTGTTTTGCTCTTTCAATCTTCCTGTTTATGCATGATTTTTCTGATATTCTTCTTTCTTTTTTTCAGTGAGGACGAAGAATTTGGAACCTGCTCTTAGTGAGCTTCGAGCTACCGAGATGATCAAGGCTTGGAACATCAGAGAGCCTTTGGTTAAAGGTGAATATCCCCGGTCGACCGCTTTTCTCCTGGAGTACAAGAACATCGGATCTACTTTCATTGTGCGGCCTGTAGATAACATCCGTGTCCTAGATATTACTGAAGAAGTTGTTATCGACCCCATCCAATCGGACGAGGAAGAGAGCAGTTCTGAAAGTGATATTAGAGGAGGTGCTGAAGGTGGTTCAGGTGAGGCGAGCTTAAGTAGTGAAAGTTCTTCCATCTCGAAAGAGGTTTCTGAGGCTCAAGAGTCTTCAAGTACATCCAGTAGTTCTAGTGAAGAAATGGCTCCCCTAGGAGGAATCTGATCTGTGATGATGATGATGAAGATGATGTGCTTCTCACTCAGCGGTCGAAGAAGCAAAAATCTAGTAGTGGGGCTGTTGCCACTGGTTCTTAGACTTCTGCTCATGAGCAGGAGAAAAAGAGAAAAGAAGAATATCAGTTGATAAAGATAGAGAGAAAGAGGAAAGAGGAAAGAGGAGAGGAGGAAGACTGAAGAGAAAAGGAAGGTGGAGGAGAGGAATAGGGCAGAGAAGGAGAAGGAGAGAGTGGATGAGAGGAGAAGAGTGGAAGCGAGGACGAAGACTGGGCAAGCTCTAGTACCCATATCTGCATTTTCAGAGAGGCCTCAATTGACATTTCTCCCCAATTGTCTCCTGCGCTACTCGAGAGAGAAGTTCTTCCTGCTGATCGCCAAAGGGAAATGGGGACTGACCAGTTAGCCTTGTAAGCGAGTCAAAGGCTAGCCTTGGTAAGTCTATTTATTTTCTTTAACATTCATAAAACTTTGTTTTGTTGTTCTGTTCTAAAGATTTCTTTTTGTTTGCAGTTTGTGACTGACGTCGCCGTACTCTATCGTTCTCGTGACAAGCTAGTGAATAAGAATGTTGAGTTAGAGAAGAAAAATGTTGCTCTGAAGGGGAGGAGTATTAAGCTCGAGGCTAGCTTAAAGGCTACCGATACTGCTCGGATGTCCTCTGATCTTGCCCTTGTTGAAGCCAATCGGTCAAGGGTTTAAACGAGCTATAGCAGGCCTATGATTTAGTCTACTTGAGGAAGCTAGTGGTGGAAGAGGAACATAAGGTGCTGGTGGAGAAGTTGAAGGAGAAAGAGTCCGAAGCAGCTGATCTGAAGAAGAATTCTTACAATGATGGTGGGGCCGCGGTGTATGAAGATATCGATGTTCAGATTGGCTACATCATCCGACTGAACTTCAAAAAGGGCTAGAACAAGGATCTTCTGTCTGCTTGGGTGGAAACTGATTCACCCTTGTTCGATGAGCATGATCCAGGCCCAAAGCCCATTTAGGATGATGCGCCTGCCCCGGACGCTGAAGGCGTAGCTCCCATTTCTCAGACTGCCCCTATTGATGCTCCTCCTGCTCAGGGAATAACAACTGTCCCATTTGAGGGGGGTGTTGTCAGTGCAGTTGATAAAGAAGAGCAGCCGTATACCTCTGAACATATTGAGGTTACCCGTTAGCCTATTCTTAGGATTTTATTTATATTTTTGACTTATTTGTAATGTTCCTTTCTGATACTCAATTACTTTGATCCTTTATGTTTGAATGAAATGAAAAGACTTTTTCCCTCAGCGTACTGATTCATTTTATCCTTTAGTTCTCTTTTATGGGCTGTAGTCGATTGATGTAGATGAATATATACCCGCAGCTTCTCAACTGGGAAGAATTCTTAGTCCTGATGTGAGTATTCAAGTTCTCCAGACCTTCGTAAGAATTTACAAATTGCTGCGATTGAGGAATAAGAGTTGCATAGATCAGTAGGAGCTCATTGCTAAACGGAAAGATAAGCTTCAGGAAATGGAAGAAGTTGGAGCTTATGTCCAAGAGGAAGTGAACACTCTGAGAGCAAGAATCCTCAATGCCACTGAGATTAACCAAGTCGGAGAAGTTTTGCAACAGGAAAATGAGTCCTTTAGGAGGGAAGTGTTGCGCCTCAAGGAGCATGCACCGAGCACCGCACCTCGTATTTTAAGGGGTTCCTCTTCATCTCGAGCTGGCACAAGACCAAGTTATGCCCCTTTGGTTTTGTGAGGTTTTACCTCATCGACTATTCCGTGACCTGGTCGAAACGTAAGAAGTTCAGCCAGGGAAATGGACGAGCTCCGTAAAGATGTCCGTCGAGCATATGTGATTGATGTTGGGCTCCAAAGGGATGCCACACGGCTGAGGCATCTGTTTAAGAAAGGTCCTAGGCGAGTGTGGGATGATGGTTACGACCAAGGTTGGGCAGATGCTCCGACGAGGCTAACAGAGTTTGAAGAGCTCGCCTTTTATTAGGGGATGGTTGAGTGCCCTCAGGGAGCCGTAGGTTCCGAGGAATTCAGTACTCTGGTACCGTCACAAGATCTCCCCTTCCACTTTAAGGCCTAACACTTTCAGGAGGGATGATCAGTGGATCCCTATCGATGCCATCCCCCGATAGCTGTTGGAGTCAGATGCGAATGAGGTCAAGGAATAATTAGCTCCTCATCCGGATGCCGGTCGAAGAGCATAAGTTGCTGATTATCTTGTTCAGAGTCCTCAGCCTCATTAGGATTTTAACAGTTGTAACTCTATGTACATATGTAATGAAGTAATGTAATATCGATGTTTTGGGCGATCTCGCTGAGTGAACACAGGTGGTACATTCTTGTTGTAAATGTGATGAAGTAATATAATATCTATGTTTTGGGCAAACTCGTCGACTAAACATGTGTTCTATATTTTTTACGTCATTTATTCTTCATTTAATAGTCTTGGGCCTCTCGTGGCCGACTAGATTGGTAAGTTAGCATTGTTGAGTAAGTGTACCTCCAGTCCTATATGCTTATGAGATACCATTCTGCCTCACTTTACCTTTTAGGTCGTGTCATCAGACTCCCTTAGGCCTAAATGTGGCAATTGGCGAGGACACACCTGGTGTTGGATGATCTATCTAATCAGGGTTTTGTTAACCAAACATTATTTGGTGACCAATTTGACTTGGCCAGACTGCCTAAGGATCTCCTGTAGGGCTTTATATATTGTCAGAGGCAATGCTAAGAGGTTGTTCGTGCTTCATAATGAAAACCTGAGGAGGGTGATTTCCCTTCTATCGTGTACTGAGTAGTGTGCTTGTCACTTGGCAAGGGTGTGCAAGTTATAAAGTTCATATATTAGTTAACTGACACTTCATAGAATGCAACTTCCAAACAACTTTTATTAATCATAAGTAAATGAGCTACCAGTTTCATAAATCTGATAAAAGACGAAAGAAAAAACTAGAAATAGAATTTCTTAAGATTGGTTGCATTCCATGCTCGGGGTATCTCTCTGCCTTCCATCATTTCTAAGTGATAGGCTCCTTGCAGATCGTCTCTTGTTATCTTGAATGGTCCTTCCTAGTTTGTCCCCAACTTACCGTCTGATGGTTTTACTGTTCTGCCAAGGACTTTCCTTAAGACATAGTCCCCAACTCGGAATGACCTTGGATTGACCTTCTTGTTATAGTGTTTTATGAGATGTTGCTGATAGCTCGCTAGTTTCACTAAGGCAAGTTCTCTATGTTCGTCGGCTAGGTCGAGTTCAGCTAGCAATGTTGCATCATTCTGGCCCTGGTCGATAAGGGTGGACCTCATAGTTGGTAGGCCTTCTTCCAATGGGATGACCGCTTCCATTCCATACGATAGTGAGAATGGGGTTTTCCCCGTTGCTCACCTTGGGGTGGTTCAGTAGGCCCACAGAATATGTGGTAGTTCGTTCACCCACGCGCCTTTGGCTCGCTCTAATCATTTCTTTAACCCATCGATCACCGTTTTGTTAAAAGCTTCAGCTTGACCATTGCTCTGAGGATAGGCCACCGAGCTGAAATGGTGCTTAATTCTGTGGTCATTGTAGAAACTTTGGAAAGACCCGCTCTCGAATTGTGTTCCATTATCGGTGATGATGGTTTTGGGAATCCCAAAGTGGGTAATTATATTTTTCCATATAAATTTCATCATATCTACATCTCGAATGTTCGCCAGTGGTTCTGCCTCGATCCACTTGGTGAAGTAGTCAGTTGCGACTAACAAATATTTGCGATTGCAAGAAGCGATAGGTAGAGGTCCCACGATGTCCATTCCCCATTGGGTGAATGGCCATGGGCTGGAAAGTGATCTTAGGTCGCTGGCAGGTTGATGAACCATGGGAGCATATAGTTGGCATTTCTTGCATTTGCGAGCATATACTGCACAATCTCGTTGCATATATGGCCACCAGTAGACTTTCTTCATTGCTAGAAAAGCTAATGACCTTCCTCCAATGTGGCCTCCACAGATTCCTTCGTGGAGCTCGTGTAGAATTTGCTCGACATCCTTCGAGTGAACACATTGAAGGTGAGGTCCCGAGAATGATCTCTTATACAGCTTTCCCTCAGGAGATAAGTGGAAGCGAGAAGCTTTGACTCTTATCTGGTGAGCGGTCTTCCTATCATTTGGAAGTGAGCCATCTTTCAAATAGTCCCTTAAAGGGTCCATCCAACTGGGTGTTGACTCAATCTGGAGCACATGCTCCACGCTTGGTGGATCATTGCTCTAATTGATACTCGGATAGGCGAGGAAGTCGATGGGGACCGATCTTTTTAAGTCGGAATTGATTGTCGAACACAGGGCTGCCAGGGCATCGACGCGGCTGTTCTGACCTTTGGGAAACTGCTGGAGACTGACTTCCTCGAAGCTGGACATTAACCTCTTTGTCAAGGCGGGGTAGGCTTCCATTCTTTCATCTTTTGCATTGTAGTCTCCACTTATCTGATTGGAGACCAATTATGAGTCGCCGAACACCTGTAACTGCTTCGCCCCCAATGCCTGTGCCTTCTGGAGGCTGGCTATTAAAGCCTCATACTCTGCCTCATTCTTGGAGGCTTCAAATCCAATCCAGATTCCCTATTCGAGGATTTTATCTTCTGGAGTAACAAGCACATTGCCTACTCCTTCCCCCTTTGAGTTAGAGGCTCCATCAATAAATAATCGCCAGACTCCCTCTGTTGCGCGATTATCTCTTTACTTTATGAGTTGAGGTTGGTCAAGAGGCTATTCGCCTATGAACCCGGCTATGAAATCAGCAAGGACCTGACCTTTGATTGCATTCCTTGGTTAAAATTGGATGTCAAATCATCCGAGCTCGACCGACCATTTAGTCAATCTACCCGATAAATCTGCTTTCTGCAGGACTGCTTTAAGGGGGTGTGATGTAAGTACGACGATAGTGTGAGATTCAAAGTAGTGTTTTAATTTTTTTGAGGCTACTACAAGTGCAAAGGCAAGCTTCTCTAGTGGTAGGTACCGCTGCTTAGCGTCTAATAAGGTCTTGCTCGCGTAATAAATGGGGTGCTGGATTCCTGCTTTCTCTCACACCACTGCAGAACTGACGGCATGGCTGGAAACGACGAGGTATAAGTACAAGGAATCTCTTTCTTGAGGTATAACGAGCAGGGGTGGTGAGCTCAGGTAAGCCTTGAGCTCGTCCAATGCTTGCCAACAATCTTGATTCCATTCTACTGTCTTATTTCCCTTCAAGAGCTGGAAGAATGGTTTGCACTTCTCAGAGGACTTCGAGATGAAATGGTTCAAAGCAACGAGCATACCAGTGAGCTTCTATACATCCCGTATTGTGCGAGGGGGTTGTACCCTATTTATTGCATCGATCTGGTTCGGATTAGCCTCGATGCCTCTCTTACTAACCAAGTACCCAAGAAACTTTCCTAACTGGACACCGAAAGAACACTTGCTCGTATTGAGCTTCATTTGGTATTTCCAGAGGATTTCGAAGGTTCTTAATAGGTCATAGACGTGGTTTTCTTTGTTCCTGCTCTTGACGAGCATATCGTCAATGTAAACTTCCATGGTGTCTCCCATTTAGTCTTCGAACATCTTGGTGACTAGCCGCTGGTAGGTTGCCCTTGCATTTTTTAGCCCGAAGGGCATGACTTTGTAACAGTATAATCCAACGATGGTGATGAATGTTGTCTTATCCTGGTCTGGTGCATACAGAGGGATCTAATGATACCCTGAATATGTGTCCAAAAAACTCATTCGTTCATGAGTTGTTGTGGCATCCACCAATTGGTCGATTTTTGGGAGAAGGAAACTGTCCTTAGGGCATGCCCTGTTAAGGTCAGTGAAGTCAATGCAGACTCTCCATTTCCCATTACTCTTCGGAACTACCACTGGGTTGGATAACCATTTAGGGAATTGAACCTCCCGTATGGATCCTGCATCCAACAGTTTTTTAACTTCTTTTTCCACGGCTTTGGCCTTCTCGGGCGCAGTTCGCCGTGCCTTCTGCGTGATAGGTTTGAAAGTGGAGTTGACGTGCAACCGATGATAAACCACATTAGGATCGATTCCAGGAAGCTCGTATGGTTCCCACGCAAAAATATCTGCGTTGCTTCTAAAAAAAATCGTCAATTCCTTTTTTTCTTGATCTGTGAGAGAACCTCCAATCAAGAATATCCTGTCTTTCTCGCTACCACTAGCTGTAACTTCCTTAGGTTTTTGATGACCCGCTCAGAGGGGAGGAGCCTGGTCTCTTCCACTCCGGGTCTTCCGTACTTTAACTGCTATTTTGAAGGTATCAGACCTTTTTGTTCCTAGACCTTCTCTTTGGGCTTTTCGGCCTTCTTCTCTGGTCTTGGATAGATGGACGCTATGAAGCACCTTCTTTCCATCGCTTGATCGCCATGGATCTCCATTACTCCTCGCTCGGTCACATATTTGAGTTTTTGATGGTAGGTCGAGGGGACTGCCTTCATTGCATGCATCCATCCTCTACCGAGGATAACTTAGTACGGCGAGTCGATGTCGATTATGAGAAACTCAATCATCTTGGAGACACGTCTTGCCCTTACCAGCAGCACGATTTTTCCCAATGGAATAGTCACTTTTCCAACGAAGCCAACTAGAGGGACAGTGGTTTCCTTCAGG
The DNA here is from genome assembly GCA_949130495.1 of Sambucus nigra. Taxonomy (NCBI): domain Eukaryota; kingdom Viridiplantae; phylum Streptophyta; class Magnoliopsida; order Dipsacales; family Adoxaceae; genus Sambucus; species Sambucus nigra. The sequence continues at coordinate 294,069,366 of OX422220.1, forward strand.
TCATCGATGCTCAACTTCAATTTTCTGAATAGGTCGAGATACATTACCTCGAATGAGCTTCCTTGGTCGATGAGCAACTTGTCAACGTCGTAGTTGGCTACCCTAAGCGTAATGATCAAGGCATCATGATGTGGGGTTCTCACTCCCACCATATCTTCATCTGTGAACACGATATGTTTGCTATAGTCGACGTCATCTTCTCGCCGACTCTTTCCTGATTTTGTCTTTACTGGATCGATCTGGAAAGCTTGCATCACTTTTGTAAGCTTTTTTACTTCCATCCAAGACTAATTTCCTTAGATCTGCTTCATATCAGATGCCCCATGAATTACTGCAAATTCATGGCCAGCATCATCCTCGAGTACGTTGTCAGGTCTTGCTTCTCCATTGGCAGCGAATTTCTTCTCCTTCTTTTCTACAAACTCATTCAGGTTCCTAGACTTGGCCAGTTCTTCGAGGTGAGACTTAAGAGCTTTGCAGTGCTCAGCCTTATGTCCTCCCTCTTTATGAAAAGCGCATCTTAGTGCGTTGTTTCTCTTCGAGGGATCTCCTCCCATCTTTATAGGCCACTTAACAAATGGCTCATCTTTGACCTTTGCAAGGATCTTGTAGATTGGTTCTTTGAAGATAGTTTTTACTGCCTAAAATTCTTTTGAAATATCGTTCTTACCTCCATTTTTGGGGCCATCCTTTCCCCATTCTTGCCTCCTTTCTTTTGGTTCTCAGTCTTGTCGTTGCCCTTAGAAGCGAGCTTAGTCCGAGCATTCTCACCTGTATTGAGGCGTGTCACATCCTCCACCTTGGCGTACTTCTCGACGTGGGCCATCAGGTCATCAATGGTTGTGGCCTCCTTCTTCATCAGGGATTGGTGTAGAAGGCAAGAGTTTGGTAGGCCGATCTTGAAAGAGTCCACTGCTACTTGATCTGAGCCGTCCTTGACCTTATTGAATAATTCCCAGTACCACTTTGCGTAGTCCTGGAGGCTCTCCTGTGACGTCTTGTTCATCGTTAGCAAAGCATCCATCCTCTTAGGATGGAAGATGCTAGTGATGAAGCGAGCCGTGAAGATCTCGGCAAGGGACTCAAAGTTCTTGATGGACCTGTGAGGGAGTCTCTCGAACCATTTCTGCACCACATCATGTAAACTCGAGGGGAAGATCCAGCACATCTGTGCATCTCGGTGGTTCCATAGAGTCATGGCTTTCCTGTACTGCCAAACATGATCAATAGGGTCAGTTTTCTCGTCATAGATCTTGAATCTCGAAATAGAAAATTTCTCCTTTGGGATTCCTCTTCTTCTATCTCCCTTGAGAAAGTGGATTTCATCTGGGTCTTGAGAGCTCATCTAGCAAGCTCCCTGGTCGATCTGGCACCGCGATGTGCTGGGTGTTGATCCATCTCCCCCCGGACTAAATTTTGTATGTTCTCATTGCTACGAGTTGGGCTCCTGTAATGGAGAGCTAGTCGCAGTTGCTCGAGCAGGTCGTCATTCGATTCTTGTCCCTCAACTCTTTGGGATCCGCGTCTTGGGCACCTTCCTCGGCTGCGAGACTTGCTCGCCTGAGGGATAGGAGTGCGGTATGGACGTCTCGTAGTGCTACGATGGAGTTTTCTCTCCATCCTTTCCAACCTTCTTTTGAGGAGAGCATTCTCAGCCTCTTACTCGCGAGCAGACTCTCCTTGCTCTTGGAGCCTTGCCTCATAGGCATCGATCAATCTGGATATTTATGTAGACTTCGCTGGTCCCTAACTTTCTTCGGATCTGATCCTGCGAGGAGCAGGTTGCTCTTGAATATCTCCTGCTTGAGGGGCATTACTACTGTGACCAGACATTCTGGATTCTTTGTTGGTGAGGGCTTTTACAAGGAAGACTAACGGTTCCCACAGACGGCGCCAATTGTGGTGACAATTATATTCAACAGAAATAAATAAGAAAAGCACAATCACCAAGGTAAATAAAGAACATAAAATGCCAATCACACGACACAGTATGTACGTGGTTAAGCAATAATGTCTACGTCCACGGTGGTGCAGTCAGTATTATTTCTATATACTCCGGGGAGCGTTTACAGAGAATACAGTGCGTGCCTTTTGCCCCAGGCTTAGGGTTTATTATATCATGTTTATCTTCGGGGAGTGGGGGTGTTGGACTCCCCCACGTCCTTCTTTCTCTCCTGGAATATCTCTATACGATATTTTAGGAGAGGACCAAGTCATAACTGAATTTAGTTAAGGTGCTAGGGGCTCGGACTTTGGGCCGTTTTTATTTGGCTACTCGTCTGGGCCCATGATGGCAAATCGGGGTACCCATACACACCATGGGTTTAAAATAAAACAACCAAGTCATGAAAATGGAATGAATGGGCGTGAACACATTCGATACGTAAATAAACTCAATCAATCATATGTGCAAAATGCATACGTGTACTCCTAACAAATGAACATTAAAAGTATCCTTAGGTGTAAAAAATTGTTGAATTTAGATGACATCGTCTTATACAAATCAACAAATCAGAGTCAAAGTGATTTCCACACCAATAACGTCAAAAATTATTTAGCGCTTTTTCAAGATTTCAAGGACGTGCAAACCCGTTATAAAATCTCCAACCAAACTCCCTCATATATATTTTCTTTTAGAGGTGTTAAATGAAATTCTCAAACTTTGGAGAATTAGTTCAAAATCCTAATTGGCCCATAATTGGCATGAATTTCTTTTCATTTCCTTTAAATTTTTTTGGGCTCTTTGGACCCCAGATAATAAAATTCCTCAATTTTTAGGTCCGATATAACGGTGGCTTAATCGCAAAGGATAGATAATTACCTTTCGTAGCCCTTCACCATTTTCAAACAAAGCACACAAACTCACAAACAGATCTTACATGCACACCTTTCTTATCAAGTTTTTTCATGCTTGGTTCTTTTTAAGGACATGATTGAAGTGAAAACACCCAACCAACGTGTGATAATACAAGCACAATAATCAGACAAATCCGTACATGTGTGCAATAAAGGAAATCATGAGTCAAACATGTAGGAAGTAACAGTTAATTACATCTTAATGACTCCAAACATTATAAAGCAGAAAGATGACATGATATATAGTCTCAAAACACTATCAAATAGTCACATGGAAATAATGGAATAGTGTTGTGACTTGGTCATCCTAAGTGCTCATCCATAAAAGGTGCAAATTTTTTTTGGGTTTTTTCAAATTTTTTTTTATAAAAAATCTTTTTGTATTTTTTAAAAAAAATTTAAAAGCTAAAGTTTATACAAAAAAGATACATACTAGCAATAGGCAAATAATTTCATCATGAAAGTCATCCTATGCTAGTAAAAAAAGTCAAACCTCAATCGTTAGGTGCAGAGGGATTTTCCAAAGGTGGTGCCAACTTATGAAAAACCTCCATCAAATCTTGTGAAGTATTGACCAAAAACTTAACTTGCTCACCTAAATGTGCAAACTCTCTCATGTAGTCTCCGGGAGCATGTAAAGTATCATGTGTGGTTGCATGTGTGGCAGAAACACGTGTAGTAGCAAAACGTGACTCATAACCCAACTTAAAGAAAAATTCCCTAAGGTGTCCTCTCCTTTTGTAATGGGAACAAACATATATAGGCCTAGGAACACCTTTCTCAAAAACACTAGGACATGCTCTCCTAATAGGAATGGGACGCCTAGGTAGGATAGGGTGAGACTCACGTGAATCTAACACTAAAGTGGGAACTGGCTTGGGTGCTAATTGGGAAGTAGAAGCACCGTCATGACCTATTCCTAACTTCTCACCTTTACCCTTAAGAATAACCTTTTCAACCTTCTTAGGTGCGTTCTCAAAATTGAAAATGACCTCCCTGGCACTATCGAGGTCAGTCTCGAGTTGGGATACATGTGTCGATAGACTAGGCAACGTGATGGTCAAATAACACTTCTCCTTTCTTAAAAAATCCTTCTCTCTCTCCAAATTTAAAACCCGATGACCTAAATCTCTATTATACTTCTTTGTTTTCAAGGTCTCGGTATACAAATCTCTAAATGCTTTTTGGAGCTCACTTTCATCTCCACTTTCACTCTCACATTCTCCCTCACTTAAAGCGCTCAAATCATCACTATCGCATTCGTGTGCACTATTGTGGGACAAAGAGGGTGTGATCACACGACTCGAAAAAGCAACAAACTTCTCACCACTAGTCTTATCACCCTCACCTTCACTATTATCACTAAGTGTGGCGGGCATGGCTACATTCTTTACTTTATTTCTAAGCCACGTAGGGCACACAAACGACTTATGCCCCTTACCCCCACATTCAAAACAAGTCACGTTCTCAAACTCCTCCACACACTCCTCATCTGATTCATTCTCTTTTTCCCTCTCACCTCTTTCTTTGGCCTTTCCTTTCTTTTTATTTTTCTCAAAAAATCTCTTTTTGTTGGAAGAATTTTCTTTAGAATTTTTGAAAATTTTCGCAAGTAAGGCCAAATCATCAAAGTCTCCCTCCGAATCGGACTCACAAACTTTTTCTTTCTTTTTTCTTAAAACGAGTCTTTAAAGAAACGCCTTTATCCGTAGCCTTAATGGTTTAGGGAAACTTGTCAATCTCATAGGTTTGAAGATCTCCTACAAGTTCCTCCAACTTAAGTGATTTCAAATTTCCCAAAGAGTTCAAAATAGTGGCTTTAGGAATAAAGCGTTTTGGAAGAGATCTCAAAATCTTTTTAACGACACGCGTGTTATCAATCACCTCACCCAAATTAAAACATGTGTTAGCAATGTCCGACACACGGGCATAAAAATCATCAAAGCATTCAGACTCAGAAATGGTGATATTCTCAAATTGGGTGGCCAAATTTTGTAACTTTGATTCTTTAACCGCGTTCGTACCCTCATATGTAAGTTTCAAAACATCCCATGCATCTTTTGACGTGTTGCATGTCATAATCCATCGAAACTCGTTAGGTGTGACGGACCCAGAAATAGCACTCAGACCACGAGAATTAAAATTAGACATTTTAAAATCATCTTCGGTCCAGGCTGATATGGGTTTTAAAGAGGTGAAATTATCAACGGTGACCGTGGGAGGTCTCCAACCATTTTCACAAAGCGACCAAACACGCTCGTCAATGAATTTTAAACAAGATTTCATACAAGCTTTCCAGTAGGCATAATTACACTAGTAAAAAATAGGCATCATATTAAAAGAACGTTCCATTGGAAAAATTGCGAAGAAACGCAAAACTGATATTTAAAAAAAAAGTGAATATCACACAAATTTTGAGGAAAATAGGAATACGCAAAAAAATAGCGCAACCTGCTCTGATACCAATTTGTGAAAACGACCGTAATAAATGCGGTGTGTGATAACGAAATGAAAATTATTCGCAAGTTTCAAAGTAAACCTTATTTAATTAGAGTCTATTTTTAAACAAAATAAATTTAGCCCCTAAACATGCACCAACGTGTGTGCGTGTGTCAAACCATAAATAAATAAAGCAAGTGACACAAAATATTAGGAAAAATTCCCGCAGGGCAAAACCTTTTATTTTCACTATAATTTGTAAAAACGGTTACACGAATTATAATAAAAATAAGTGTGACATACAAAATACTGGATGGTGTCGGTTTTGATGTCATCAACTGGAATTTCCCGCAAGAACTCCAGATGGGCAGCAATGAAGAAAAGAATGGCTTCCCCAGAAAATACTCCAAAATGAGTAAAAATAAATCCTTGAAGGTTTTAAAATCTGCACTGATAGATGGGAGGGAATTTTGTTTATAAAGAAGGCATAAAGTCTAAAAAGTGAAGTCTAAATAAATGAGACGTTTCTGTGCCGTTTTTGCAGAAAGCGTGTTGGAAAAAGCTTTTGAAAAACGTGTAGAAAGTGACAGAAAATAATACAAAAATCGATGCGACGACGTCATTTGAACGAGATAGGCATCTCGCTCGAACGAAAAATAGTGTCGTTCGAACGACATCGCGCGAGATGCTATCTCACTCGAACGACAGGTTATCTCGTTTGAACGAGCACGATGACCAAGAAAAGTCCTCTTCTACAAAAAAAAATCTGCATTTGATAAACAATAATTCAGACTTCAAAAAATATTTTCTAAAAAAAATTCCCATATATTTATGCAAATATAAACAACTCCAATAAATCATTTTACCAATAATGCGTCGTGGAGTAGTGGGAAACGATTGAGTAGCACGTCGCATGTAGCATGATGCACGTGTGAAGATGATGGATGCATGGATTCGGATAAAGGCCGTCGTGGATGATTGTGATGACGTGCCGAATGTAGCGGTATCAGACATACAAACTGTGATCTAGGTAAAACAGAAAAATCCTCAATTCTACCCCGGACATTTATAAAATTATGTCCTTACAAAAGCTAATTCGAGGAGATAAAAAGCCATGTATTCCAAATATCCAAATTTGGAAGTTTTGAAATTACAAAAATGACTTTAAATTTGCATCTTGTGACGAAACTTTTATGAAATGCAACTAATTGATCCACTAAGCATTCCAATACCTACAAAAGCTCAATTAAACCTTACAAAGAACACACACACACACACACACACACACACACACATATATATATATATATATATAAACAAAGGTTAAGCAACATATGATCATAAAAGTAGGAAATAATAGACGTAATTATTCTAGAATGCGTAAGAATAAAGGGCGCAAACATAAAATATTAGTGATGTATCACACCGATAAATTAGACATTGCCATTAACTAGTGATGAAACAAAAAAAAAACAATCCAACAGAGAGTGATAACAAAAATATGTATGCATAAAAGATAGAAATACCACTTTCTCAGGCGAATGATTACATTTAGCCTATGCTATAAGCCGATAAACTCCAAGGTTATAAGAGTGGATGAGTGTTGTCTCATGAGAGTTTTCATGAATAAAACTGACAAACATCGAGTTTCACTACACCAAATCTGCCGAATTGTCATAGTCATTGGCCTTGACAAGTTGGTCTTATCAATGTTAATGACCGTGACAATTTTGGGGGTGACAACTTTTTTTTTATCACAGACTTCTCACGGTTATTGACCGTGACAAGTTCATTAGAATTGTCACGGTCATGTCACGGTCTATGACCTTGATAAGTTTTTTCACGGTCATAAACCGTGATAAACCCGTGACACTTTTTAAAACATTATCACGGTCAATGACCGTGATAATTTTCTTTGTCACGGACTCATCACGATCAATGACCGTGACAATTCTGGGCAGAATTAAAAAAAATCTGCTCGGAAGCATGGCCATTGCCACTGCCCAGCAGTATATTTGTACCCGTTATAGCAATGTTGTACCTGTTCAAACATCATATATCCAAATAAGATAGAGATAATGCAAATATGCATTCAAAACAATATGCAAGATATAATCCAAATAAAATTCAAATGTAACAACCTAAAATAATTCAATTCAAATAATGTCACTACATGTCTGGGGTACTGTTAGCTCTGACGAGGTGAGTAGGCCACACGATATAGGAATTGAGACACCCAGTAATATACATCGTGTCTCACTATTTGCGCAACCACAAGGGGTAGTTCTCCTTCCCGAGTATCACATGCATGACGAGCACCTTGGACTCGATGTCTTGAAGCAAACATCCATGAACTAGCATACCTTGGATGTTATTCAAGTCCCTCAACCCCCTCCCTATCTACTGGCCATCAAATATGTCCAATATAAACACATTCGGCCAACCAAGTATCAACATCGGTCAGTTGAAGGGAGCCAAATAGGGGAGTGGATAATCAAAGTCCACATGTGTCGGCGATGAAGCAGCGAGGTCCACATCGTCGTCATCCTGCACCTCGTCCTCCAGCACCTCCTCCTCCACCACCTTATCCTTCCCTTTCCCCTTAAATTTTTTGCCTAACGAATGCTTCATGAATGAGAACATATCTTGGACTGTCGCCTCCAAACGGGACAACTTCGCATCATGCGAGTCCACCATTCGAGCCAACTCGGTGTCGCTCCTCTCCAATTCGATGATCCTAGATTTGGCCACCCTCGAGCTCATCCCCTTGTCCTCTACTTGGGATCAGCACTAAGCCCTTGGCTGCGTGCGTCTGTGGACAAAGATTCCTTGTCGGCATCAGACTGCGAATCATGCACTTCCTTAAGCTTTGCCTAAAACGACAAAAATCACATGATTAGTAAAATAAGTCAATTAAAAATTTATGTAATTAACAAAAAGTAAACTATCGGATTACTTACAATCGTGACTGCGATGCTTGGGGACACCTCCTTGTCCTTCCCCTTCTTCGTCCGAAGAGCCACATAAGTATTGATCCTGTGGCCCATCCCCAGGGCCACTCCCTGTCCCCTAAAATAAAATAAAGTAAAATTAGTATCGTCCCCACAAAGTAAAATAATGCAAAATAATATATTTTATGTAGTTATAGAAAAATTAAATCTTACCATCATTCTATGCTCCACCTCGACGTAAGACGTCCGTCCGGAGTAGTGCACGTCCGTCTTTTTTGCCCGATTTTCCCTTCTCGATTGGCGAGATGCCAATTGTCGCTCCCCGATCTCATTGTCAATGAACCTTTGCCATTGTGCCAATGAGATCGTCTCCCTCAGAGGGACGGATTCACGCCTTTGGATAATGGACTCTTGGGTCTTCCCAAAGTACCGGGTCCGCATATTTTTCTTCCACGTCTTGTGTTTCTCCCTCAACTGCTCCAAGACGGAATCGCGTAGCTTTGTATCCAAGCTAAATTGTTCCTATCCCACAAATACAATGTTAGTTGCGAATAAATATAAAATTAACTCGAAATTGAAATATTCATATAAATATAAATTCATTACCCGTAGTGCCACCCAAATAGCTAACTTGAGCTCATTTGGCACCTCCCTTCAACTAGTGTACCCTGGGCCGATGATCATCTTTACCAGCTCGAGGGATCTCGCTAATAGCCCCATCTTGTTCTCGATGTCCATACCCAATTTTCCATATTTGGGGAGCCTAAGGGCCGAGGATCACTCCTCACCTCCGCTACCACCGAGCCCAGACGACATCATCACAATCAACATCATCATCCTCGCCTTAATACCTGAAGGAGACATTTGCTGCAAAAAAATGTTGTTATTAGTACAAATCAAAATGAATTAGAAGAAGACATTCAAATATGTAAAATTACTACAAATCCAATTGAATTGCCACCGTTTAACACCTCAATTTTGAATTCCAAAACAACAACATCTAGCTCATAATATATACAATTACTAAAAATCCGAAACATACCCACACACACGCACACTACACAAGAGTGAAAATGATAAAGTGAAAATCAATTAAAAGCATTAAAAATGGATTGATAAAGTACAAATTGGAATATTTATTACAAATTGAAAAATTGTTTCAAATTTGGGTTATCATAAAAAATGGATTGATATTCGGTAGGAGCAACCAAGTCATCCACACTACTATTTAGATGCTTTGGCACATGTAGGACAATTGACCACGGATCGTTGTTGATATGCTCCGAGTAAAATACTTGGTTAACCTTTTAAAATGCATAAACAAACGGCTCATCATTCACGTGGTCGTTGCTCTTCAACTTGGACAAGTTAACCATGATCAAATTGGTGATAGAATCAATTTTACAAGAATTTTTATCCTCAACTCTTACCCAGTCATAGCAAAATGAAACATCTTTGAAGCTTATATAATCCAATTCAAATATATTTCGAATTACACCATAGTAAGTCGTTTCAGCTTCAACGAGTTTTTTATCTTTTGCACTCGCTCGAAAGAAAGTAAGAGCCTTGTATGAAATGCTCGAGTTCTGTACATTTGTACTTTCATCGTACACTTTTGCACTGAATACGTAACTGTTCAATCGATACTTTTTGTACTCTTGTGCCACGAATAAGGGCCCAGTGGCTAGACGAGCAAGCCTTGATGTCACATCACCCGTCTTTAAGAGCTGGGAATATAGATAAATTAATTAGATTACTTATAAAGTTTGACAATAATGTAACGTTATATAACGGTCATTTTCATTATAATTACCTCTTATGACAACCACAGCCTAAATTCGCTGTCTGATTGTACCATTGTTTTTCGTCTTTTATTGTTCTCACAGACTTCATATTTTTTGCATATTACAAAAGTAAACTTATTAAAATATTCTAAAATAATGTTAAACATTAAAATAATCTAGAATAATGTTAAACATTAAAATAATCTAAAATAATGTTAAACATTAAAATAATTTAAACTTACTTTTTCCATTCTTTGACATCTTCATGTGTGTCAAATAGATAACGAGTTACTTGTTCATATTACAAACTCGTTAATTTCACTCATTTTCCCATCACATGACCACCATCATCGACAAACTCATCAATGCCATCAACACTAGTCGAGTCAGTCATATATTCCCGAGTATATATTGATGACTCCACGGTGATGTATTCCTCTGCAATTGATCCTGCAATGTATCGCGTATTCTTGATGTAATCTTTAAAAACTTTCATCAATCTTTCACATGGATACACCCATCGATTTCTAACTGGACCACAAAGAAGTGCCTCGTCGTATAGGTGTACCAACAAGTGAACACTTTTGTCAAAGAATGGTGGGGAAAAGTACTTCTCCAACACACAAATCGTTTCGGTCACTACCAATTTTGCGGCCACTATGTGTTCTCAATTGACTACCTTCTCATACAAGAGTAAGAAGGTAATACTAATTTGCATAATAGCCCTTCGTAAATCCTTGTGCTTGCAAAAATAGTGCTTAAAAAATAGAGGAACAAATTGCATGATCACATGCCAATCGTGGGACTTACACTTATGTAAATCATGAGTAACATAATTAACAATCCTTTGCAAGTTGGACAAAAAATTAGATAGGCCCTTCAAATTATATATTGTGTCTAAAATCACCTTCCTTTCCCCACCCGTCAAAGTAAACACATCAGGGGGAATTATTGTCCTTCCCCTACTATATTCTTTCAACCATAGTTGTGGCTTAAGTTTCAACGATTTAAGGTCTTTTCATGCATTTTCTCCATCCTTCGAATGACACCCCCAAGGCAAGCACCCAAAATATTTTTAGTGAAGTTCTTCTCTGCATGCATCAGATCCAATACATGGCGCACCGGGTTATTGTTACAATAAGGAAAGTCAAATAAAATTGACGTCCAAGACCATGCCTTTCTTGTCTCAGTATCATTCCCAGTTGGGGTCTTCTTATGCTTTAGATTCTTAAATTTGGGATTCTTACTTGTCATATTAGGGTCACGTTCAAAAGATTTTCTTTCAATTTTTAAACCTGAAAGTTATCTCGACGGTAGCCTATGTTCAACCTTGCCCAATAAAAAATTAGAACATTTCTCAAATATGAAACTATGAGCCGGGGGTAAAAACCTCCTATGGCAATGGTATAAATTTTTCAAGCCAAAGGATAGACGAAGAGATTCAGTATCCTCTCCACAAATAAGACACCCCAAATAACCATATACTACACAACCGGATAATGTCCTATAAGCTGGAAAATCTTGAATTGTCCACATCAACATAGCTTTCAGCGTAAACTCTTATTTTTTAAAAGAGTCAAATGATTGCACACCCTCTTCCCACAACTCATTTAATTCTTCTACTAAAGGAGCCATGTAGACGTCGATGTCATCACTTGGTGCCTTTGGCCTCGGTATCAACAAAGACATCATCGAAAATTTAGGTCTCATACACCGTGAAGGAAGGAGGTTGAGTGGGGCTAGGCTCACTGTCCGTACACTCTGATTGGATCTTAGATTTCCAAATGGATTGAAACCATCTGTTGATATAGCCAAATGAATGTTTCACTGTTCTCAAGAAAAATTCGGATACTCATAATTTTTCCTCCTCCAAGCTGTAGAATCAATAGGATGATGCATGAGATTACCCCCTACTTTTGCCCTAGCATGCCAAGTCATTGCCTCCTCTATCCATGGTACTGTGAAAAATCTCTTTAATCTAGGCCCAACGAGAAAATATTATAACACTTTTTGAGGCACTTTTGAGCTTGTGCCTTCTTTACTAGTAGATTGGACATATCTAGGTTCATCGCAAACCAGACAACGATTGAGATTTTCATAATCCTTTCGGTATAGTATGCAGTCATACACACAAGCATGAATTGATTTATACTTCATTCCTAAACCTTTCGAACTGTTTTTCATAACAGGATAGCTATTTGGAAGCGTATTCTCCTTAGGTAGTAACCCCTTCACCCATTTCAAAATTCCTATCATGCTATTACCAGACAAACCGTACTGCGTCTTCAAACTATGCAAACCAACCATGGCATCTAAAGTTGTTTGATATTTCTTATAGCTAGAGTATAACGGCTGGGTCGCCTTAAATTTTAAACTTTGGTAGTCATCATCAAGGTTTATCGTGATATCTTCACGAGCACTTAAACCTTATACATCATCAGTAACATCATTTTCCTATTCTTCATAAACTCCGTATGCATCATAAACTAAATCCTCTAACATATTATGATCTACGCCGTCCTGTTCTACATCTATCCTACTCATTGAAGGTTGTTGTGGGACAAAAGGAACTTTAAATTCACCGTAAAAACTCCAAAATCAATAATTATCTTGCATACCTGATCTTAACAAATGTAGTTCAACTATTTTTCACTCAAACACCTTACCATTCTAACTCCTAGCACACGGACACCAAAACTCTTCATCATTATGACATCTCTTTGCATATTTCATATATTCATTAGCACCTCTGCGAAACACATCCCCCATTCTATTTGTCTCACCCATCCACTTTTTGTATTTCGGATATCCGATCGCAGCTACCACAACTAATCACCTATTAAAGGTAAGAAGCGTATATTCATGGATTAGTATGAACAAAACATAGCTTTATAGTATGTTTCATTTAATTATGTCTTATTTATATTCGATTTTTAAATTTCAAATTCAAATTCAATTTATAATAGAAATTTCTATTACCTCCATCTCCTCCAAAGGGTGAGTGGTCCTATTTCATTCAAGACCGCATTTTTCTGTAATATACTTAGCAACTCATGCACATTGTTACGATTTGAGAAAAATTCGGCAGCATATCCTGTAGTTCTCCAAGTACACGACGTAGATTGGCAAGTGTGAGTGTTATTTCAATTGATTAATTGAAAAAACAGTCACACTTGTCAATATAGTATGTACCCAGAGAATATTAGGATACGACTGCAGAACTTCATCCAAAAGTAACAACTTTAAGCCACTAAGAATATTATTATACATAAATTATGCACTCCCAAACTGTCCAAACGGGACAATTCGAGAGATCTCATTACAAGGGTAATGACTCTCGAACGGTTCTAAGGGCTATTGAATGCGTACGCATAAGAACTAAAAGGCTAGAATCTATGCGCACTATATGTAATTTCAAGTATATTTCTTTTAATTATTATACAATATATATATTGTTCATTATACAAAGTAATTTTCAAAAAAAGTTGAAAAATCCTACCCACATATGGACAATAATTCAGTGGTTATGCCACTTTTAAAATGAACCAACCCAACATCGATCCACTATAATCCAACCGCAATGGCAACAACAAATGTGTATCCTGTACTCCTTCTAGTTAATCTACTCAATTAATTATTTTCAGCAATTAAACTAACAATTAAAGTATACAATTATTAATTTACTAATTTACAATGAGGGGCAATCATACTTGCATATGAAAGGGGCACTAATATTTAATTTACAAAAAAAATTAACAACCAATCAATATTAAATTAATCAATTCTTTTACAATGGCCACTACAATATGAGGGCAAATATCTAATAAACCAATTAAAATTTAATTAAACACACACACACACACACACACACATATATACACCCCTTTCCCCCTACCTCCCCTCGCTGCCCCTGCCCCCCACACGTACACACACACATATATACATACACACACACATATACATACGCACATATACACACACATGCATATATAGACACATAAACACGCACATACACCCCCTCCCCCAGCCCTCCTGCCTCCCCCCCGCACACATGCATATATACACCACTCACACACACACACATATTTACACACACATATACACACATGCACATATACATTAATGGAGGAGAAATAGAGAGATAAAACATACCAAAGTTGTAGAGAGAGAGGGAGCACCCGCTAGAGAGAGAGAAATGGAGGGAACAAAATCGTGGGAAAAAAAGAAGAGGGAGGGTTTTTTTACTGACAGAATTTTCACGGACGTGTCACAGTCAATGACCGTGACAACTTTATAAGATTTTCACGGTCATTGATCATGACAAGCCTTTGTCATGACCTTATCACGGTCATTTACCGTGACAAAAAAATGCGTATTTTTTTGTCACGGTCAATGACCGTGACAAGGCTAAGCACTTAAAGGGTGCCAATTTGGCCATTTTGGTCTAGTGTTTCCCCAAAAAGTATGCCCCAACAATAATAACTAAAAGGATTTCACCAAGCTATTTAGAATTATTATTATTATATAATGAACATATAACTAAACCCTTACGAGTGGGAGGAAGAGCAACCACATTAAAATATTTTGATTTGGCCAAAATTTTATAAACTAAATAATATTCATTAAAGGATGTATGATATTCAATCCTCATCGGTTTTTACATACAACAAATGAAACCACTATGAATGGGGTGCAACACATAGAGGGCATGCAGGCATAAAGAATAATGTAAATGGAAACTAGTCCGCACACATGTCATTAAGAATGTTATATATAAAATGAAAAATATGTAATCTCAATGAAAGGATATCGTTCATTAAGGGATGCGAAATACATTTTCACGGATTAGCAAAATTATTATGACACTTGAATCACATTCACCTTAGGATCACATAGCAATTGTATTGGTATTAATGTAAGTTTGGGTTAAGGTTATGAAATGAAGGGAATATGTATGGATTCAAATGTGTTTGGGGATGAAACACTTGTGATAATGGAAATTTTGCCAATTGCTAAATTGAAATATTATTTCCATAACTAGCATTTAATACAACATTGGAAAGAGACAATGATTGTGGAATACTATCTACATTAAGGAAAAATTTTCTCTATCTTTTCTCTTTCTTTTCTTTTTTCTCATATTTTTTCTTTTTTTTTTAATTTTCGTTTCTTATTTTCTCTTTTCTTTTTTTTTTATTCACATTTTTTTTCTTTCATACTCTCATATGGTTAATTGCAACCACATAACAAGAAAATCATTCAATTCCAAGTATCATTCCAAAGAAGGGTATAGAAATTGATATGTATGGTTTAAAAATTCCAATTTGGAGTTGGTTATAGGATTTTTGGGTTTTAAAATAAAAGGATATATTTAGGCTCAAAGGGTGATGATACTAGTTATGGTACCACCAAGTAATATAACAAAAGCTCAATCCAAAATAACCTTGAAGGCACAACAATGGTGGAAATCAGATATGCATAAGGAAAGAAGGAGGTGAGGCAATGGAGAGAGAGAGACTATAAAATAAGTGGTTTGACCATCTGGTCTAATCCACTATGCATGGGTGAGTGAACTTCACTATGAAAATGGATCTAATGGCCTTGTGATACAATTCACTCAACTTTCTCTCTTTACTATGATTTCAATAGAGTTATGGCTAGGGTTTTCCCTTAACGATCTTTTACATTATTGAAGAAGACAAGGTTATATAGTTCCTCGGTGATGTAATACCCCCCCCCCCCCAAGCATTTAAGAAGTGTATACAATATATGTTAGCCAGTAAGTTAGGTCACCTGTCCTTAGAAAATGTATATCATGATGAAGTACATATTCCCCCGCGTGTTATATCCACATGGACTGATTCTGCTGAAGTCTTGCATCACTCGTGGTGGAAATGTCATCCAGAGAGGTCTCGAATAGCCTGAGTATGACACACTCGGAGCCTTTCTCGATGATACATTAGAGGAGTGTAGTCTCTACAAAAATTTTTTACTAGATCTTTAACTAAAAGTTAAATTTTAAGTAAACTCCAAAAATAATCTAGTTGGATGTGTAAGGACATTTTTGTTGATTATCAATTTGTATGTCGTACGCCCTTACACCGTTGAAGAAATTCAAGATTGCATCTACATTAACGGATCCGAATATCAAAGCGTCTTCAACATCATAACCTCTATGAGAATGAACTTGGTAAAGTTTTGTTTTTAAGTACCTTAAAGTTTCATACTTGGTATTGGGAAACTTTTATAAAATGATTTTATAAAAAAGAAGTAAGTTTTTTCAAGCAAAATGAGTATTTTTTTTTAAAAGGAAATTTTTTTGGTAAACCGGACCGGTCCGCCTATTTTAAAAAAGATATGATCCGCCTCCAGACCGATGCCCCTTTATACCGGACCGATCCACTTTGCATCAGAAACAGTAAACCCCGGATCGCAGGCAAATCGAAGAAGCCTCTTTCAAAAATGAACCCATCCGAGGTCGAACCGATCTGCCTCCAAAATGGACCGATCCGCTTTTGATAATTTCGAACAGTTGCGTGAGAGTTTTATCCACCAACTCAAAATTCCTATATATATATACCTATTTCGGTGGTGTATTTTCCAAGTCTTTGAGAAAACGTTTCTAAAAGTTCAAACACAACAAGACTTCAATTTTTCATGTGCCAAACATCTTTTTGATTCACACACAAAAATCCCAATTACTTTTATGAATCTTTTGGAACCCTAGAACACAAGTTTTGCTATTGTTCAACCTTTGTGGGGAGATCTTTGCAACCGAGGGTTGCGTGTCATTGCTGAGGGAGTTTCTACAAAGTGTTATAGTTGCGTGTCATTGAGGAGAGTTGCGGTTCTTCCTTTATCTTTTGGGCTGTGAGTCCTTGGAGGGTGCTGCGTGTATTCTCTTGCCGAGTTCAAGACTGCGTGTCCTTGTGGGTTGGCTGTGCATTGATCCATTGCAGATTTCTCTATGTAATTGTAAGTTGCGATTTATATATTCATAGTGAAATAAAGGTTTTACCTGAAAGGTTTTTTTTCCTGATATTTGTGTCTCAGCATATTTACTGCGTTGCGTGCTTTATTTTTGATGGGTTGATTTAGATGCATGTTTAGGGGCTATATTTATTTGATTTAAAAGTAGACTCTAATTAAATAAGGGTTACTTGGAAACTTGCGAATTTAATTTAAATCAATTATCACACCGCCGTTATTCGATTTTTTGAAATTGGTATCAGAGCAGGCTACGCTAATTTATCGCGTATTCCTATTTTTCGCAAAATTGTGTGATATTGTTTTTTTTTTATTGAAAAATCAGTTTTGTGAAAAAATCGAAATTTTTCCAATGGAACGCCCATTAAAAGAGGAGACTATTTTTGAAAAAGTTCAAGACCATGCTGAAAATTTAAAAAATTTGAATTTGAAACTTTGCAAAAGAATTAAAGTTTTGGAAAAGGAAAATTCTCTCTTCAAAAGTAAGATTGAATATTTGCAAGCGTTTCAAACTCAAAGTGATATTTGTCGTGAACACTTTGGCAATTTGTGTATTGATTTTGATTCTTTGAAAATTGCCAAAAAGAATAGTGATGGGAGAGTCCTTATTTTAGAGAAGGAATTAGAGGACTTAAAAAATTCTAGGGTTCCCGTTTGTGCCGTCGAGGATAAAAAATTAAACGATGATGTTATGGCACGTGAAAAGACTCTTAGGGATAAGTTTGTTTTAATTGAGGGGGAGCGCGATAAACTGTTAAGTTTAATTGAAAATTTGAAAAAGAAATCCTTATCTTCGGAAGAGTCTAATTCTTTGATTGAGTCAAAAATTTTGAATTTAAAAAATGATTTGACAAACTCAAGTAGGTTTGATAGTGATGGTAATGGCTCATCGTGTTCTCATGCTTATAATGCTAAAGCCAAAACCATTATTTGTTTTAGGGGGTGAACTAATTCCAAGGATGTTAGAAAACATCACACTTTAGGTGTCGTTCCACCCGTTTACACATGTTCATATTGTAGTAGGAAAGGTCACCTTAGGAGATTTTGTTTTGATCTTGGTAGTGGTCCTAGGAATTCGAAGTCTAGTGCTTTGTTGGTTCCCAAAACCCCGTGTCGACGTGTTACATCCGCTTGGGTTAGGAAATCACTCTTGGATACGCTAAATTTTAGACAAGTTGATTCTCGTCTGCTTGCACATGATTCTTCTCTTGCCATATCATATAGATGATTGTGTCTGCATGTTTGTCATACGCTAGTTTTTTTCATGATATTTATGTTTGCTAGCGTTGTGACATGTACTTTTTGTATAAATTTTTTTAAAAATTTTGAAGTATACAAAGAGATTTTACTTTGATAAAATTTTGAGAAAATCCAAAAAGATTTATGTATTTTGTTTGCACCATTTATGGATGGACACTTAGGATGACCGAGTCACAACATCATTCCATTATTTTCATATGACTATTTGATAGTGTTTTGAGATAATAGGTCAATTCATCATTGTGCTTTATAATGTTTAGAGTCATTAAGATGTAATTAAGTGTTACTTCCTACATGTTTGACTCATGTTTCCTTTATTGCACTCATGCACGATTTTTTTTTTATTATTGTGCTTATCTTATTACATGTTGGTTGGGTGTTTTCACTTCAACCCTCTCTTTAAAACGAACCAAGCGCGATAAAATTTGATAAGGAAATTGTGCATATAAGAACCGTTTTGTGAGTTTGTGTGCTTTGTTTGAAAAAAGGGAAGGGATGCGAAATGTTCATTTTTGCCTTTGCGAATACTAAGCCACCATTAAAAAGGACCTAAAAATGGAGGAATTTTATCATCCGGGGTCCAAAGAGGTTAAACGAGCCTGAAAAAATTAAAAGGCAATAAAAAGATATTAATGCCAAAAAGGGGCCATTTAGGTTTTTGCACCAATTCTCCAAAGTTTGAGAATTTAGTTTATACTCCTCTAAAAAGAAAATATATATGAGGGTGTTTGGTTGGAGATTTAAACGGGTTTGCACGTCCTTGAAATACTTGAAAATGTGCTACATAGTTTTTGGACGTTATTGGTGTGGAAATCAATTTGACTTTGATTTGTTAATTTTCATAAGATGATGTCATCTAAATTCAACAAATTTTTACACCTAAGGATTCTTTTGATATTCATTCATTAGGAGTACACATATGCATCGTTCACATATGATTGATTGAGTTGATTTACCTATCGAATGTGTTCACACCCATTCATTCCATTTCCATGATTTGGTTGTTTGAGTTTTAATCCATGGTGTGATTTTTGTAGCATTTTTTCTCAAATGGTATCTTATTTTTGTATAAAAAAATTGAAAAATCAGAAATAGTTTGTGCATTCGTTTTTTAGCATCTCCTTGCAAGAGCACGTTTACCATATTGATTGATGCCTTGTTTTGTATACTGTGACACCCCGATTTTGCTTGTTTGATTCATTCTTGTCATTTGTCTATTTGGGGACATCATAAAAATGGGGAGAAATAATTATCATATTATGGGGGAGTTTGAATTTTGGGGGAGTTTTTGAGATGTAGCTTATGTTTTTATCATAAATTGGTATCGATGTTTATCTCATTTCAAACTCGATATGTCACGTGGTATTTTCTTTGTCTCATGTGTGTAGGTACGAAGATTGAAGATCAATATGTTGCACACCCTGATGAGAAAAGCTTTGAGCTTTGATGATTGTTGAGGATTGAAGAACAAACGATGAAGATTTTTCCATCTTTAGGGTTCATGGGAGGGTAGATTTGTATAGGTCATTAGTTGATAATTTGGATATTTTTATGTATGTACCAGCATAGACATAGGGGGAGATTTGTAAGGACATTTTTGTCCATTATCAATTTGTATGTCATACGCCGTTACACCGTTGAAGAAATTCAAGATCGCATCTACATCAATGGATACGAATATCAAAGCATCTTCAACATCATAATCTCTGCGAGAATGAACTTGGTAAATTTTTGTTTTTAAGTCCCTTAAAGTTTCAAAAACGAACCCATCCAAAACGGACCGATCCGCTTCCAAAACGGACCGATCCGCTTCTGATAATTTCGAACAGTTGCGTGAGGGTTTTATCCACCGACTCAAAATTCCTATATATATACCTATTTTGGTGGTGTATTTTCCAAGTCTTTGAGAAAACGTTTCTAAAAGTTCAAACACAACAAGACTTCAATTTTTCATGTGCCAAACATCTTTTTGATTCACACACAAAAATCCCAATTAATTTTGTGAATCTTTTGGAACCCTAGAACACAAGCTTTACTATTGTTCAACCTTTGTGGGGAGATCTTTACAACCGAGGGTTGCGTGTCATTGCTGAGGGAGTCTCTACAAAGTGTTATGGTTGCGTGTCATTGAGGAGAGTTGCGGTTCTTCCTTTATCTTTTGGGCTGCGAGTCCTTGGAGGGTGCTGCGTGTATTCTCTTGCCGAGTTCAAGACTGCGTGTCCTTGTGGGTTGGCTATGCATTGATCCATTGCAGATTTCTCTATGTAATTGTAAGTTGAGATTTATATATTCATAGTGAAATAAAGGTTTTACCCGAAAGGTTTTTTTTCCTGATACAACATATTTCCTGCGTTGCGTGCTTTCTTTTTTATGGGTTGATTTAGATGCATGTTTAGGGGCTGTATTTATTTGATTTAAAAGTAGACTCTAATTAAATAAGGGTTACTTGGAAACTTGCGAATTTAATTTAAATCAATTATTACACCGCCATAATTCGGTTTTTTCAGGATGAAACTCCTTTTTAAATCACTACACAAGATGCGTAAAAACAATTTTCTCTTTTGAATGTTAGATTTGGTAGATAGATTAACTTAAGTTTTTAAAATAAAAAACTATACTAAATCTTTGATTAGAAACCAACAAATATAAGGAGGAAGAACAAGAAAAATAAGTTCGACACAATGATTTTGTACGTGATAAAATCCCAAATTAGGGAAAACATCCACGGTGACCTGTACACCACAAAATAAAAATCCACTATAATAAAACAAGATTCATAGGATTACATGCCTACAAATAAGCACACAAGATTCTATGACTAAGAGTAGAAATATACCTACTGATCTTTCTCCTCTATGGTAATTCTGTTATGACTTTGATCTGAATGGCTATTCCTTTACGTCAATCCTTGATTCATGCTCCAATAGACTCAGTCAATATATAATCTCTTAAAGGAACCACACTATACTAAGTTTTTATGTGAGAGTGTATGTGACAATGATGTCAAACACATGCAAATATGAAGCTCACATGTCTTAATAGATTTAAACAAACAAGTTCCAACAAATTACAGAGGTTCTATATGACATACAACTATTTGGATTCTCAAGAAAACCATACTTCAATTAAAAAAAAGAAGTTTTGAGATATGTAGTTTTAAATCTTTCTAAAAGTCAGTTCTATGTCACAAAACCTTATTTATATACAAAATATGTTTCAAAAATTTAAAAAAATATTTTATGGACTTAAACTTCAGATCTGAGAAAGTAGATGTTTTAGAAGTCTCATTTTCAGGAAATCTAAACACGATTTACTGGATCTAAACAAATTTACAAAATAATACAAGATCCAAAAGAGAACAGGAACATACATACTAAAAATATACGTGAAAATGTTTATTAAGTGAGTCACAATTGCTAGGAAGAAATGTGAAAAACTATAAGAAAATGTGTTCCTAAGAGAGATAATACTGGAAGAGTTTCCTCAAGTCAGTCAAACCCCCGAAAACTGCAAGAAAATCTAATAATCTAAACGCTTAAGGATTTTTTTCTGGTTTTCGTTTATACGAATAAATTGGTGTTTGGTTTGAGAAAAACCTAAGATAATTTCTCTAAAGGCTTTGTTGTTTTTCTCTCCTTCTATTTCATTTCTCTTTTCTCTCTCTACTCTCCCTTATCTATATTTTCTCTCAAAAGGAAAAAATGCCAAAGTTATCAAATATTAACCCTAAGTCATCTATTTATACCACGCATAGAAGGGTCTGGTAGGATGAGGCAAATGAACGACTGAGTTGAGCTCATCTATTCCAATGCAAATTTGACGGTTGAAAGATGACCACACAACCACTTAATCCTATTGGCTCATTTTTCCCTCACTTGGATCCTCTTTAAAGACATGTAGTACGTTAATTAAAATGATTCAAGGGCTGAGATTGCATCTAAAAAATGTGAGGCAAGGAAAACACAACTGTAGCTAACTAGGAATGAACACGTGTATGGTGAAGAATGAATACAAAACATGTGTCTTTGATTTTCTAAAAAACTCATTTACTCCCTCACAATTCTGTGTCGATTTTATATTCTTCCTTGAGAAGTTTTATAGGAGGAAAAATACTTTCAAATTGGCCCACAACATTTATAAATCCTAAATTTAAATGTTTAAAAATTCATTTGAAATGTTTTAATGATGTTTAAAAAATTCCTAAAAATATTTAAACATATAAAACACACTGACACTTATTTATGCACGATTTTTGTCATATAGTGTTTATAGTGCAATATTTTACTTCCCTTTTTGGTGGATTGGATGTCTTGGATAGGTTGATTGTTGATAATGCTTTGCAAACCATGGAGAAGATTGCTCAGGAAAAAAAATATTTTGTCATCATATCCAAACTAGTTGGAACTCCTGTATGGTGCAAACTCGAGTAACTCTTTCATATAGTGTGTTCTCAATCTACCCCTTTGGATATTGGGTAAAAATTCCCAATATCCCTTGAGTAACCTGAACTCGTGGGTAAAAATAAAAATTCTTGATTTCCTATAGAAAAGAGCTATCTACCCATTCCCATCCTGGAACGGAAAATAAGAGAAAAATACATAACTCGACTATCATACAAACCATTACCCTAAATATTGAAAGTTGTACAATATGATTTGAAATGGTTGAATATAAATACTAAAAGGAATATTAGTTTATTCAAGATATGTAATAATAAAGCCGGTTACTCAACTACTTATCCCCAAATTTTTCATAAATATTCAATGGGATAAAATAAATATAAAAATAGAGTTATATAAAAAGTTTATTCTACACAGGTGAAGTCATAAATAAGGGCAGATACAGACCCACATTAAAAACATTAAGGAGGCGTCTTTAGTCATTTTTGAAACATCCGTGCCTTAAAACCTCACAAATCAATTATTAACATGAAACTACTGAGGTTTTGACTTATGTGCAAAATGAATTAAGTGAGTACTATCATCCCTATGGCTTTTTCAAGGGATTTAAGCCTAATATTATCCAAAGGTTTTGTAAATATGTCATCTAATTACTTTTCAATGTGTAAATACTCAATATCAAGTTCTTTGGATTCTACAAGTTCATGAATAAAATGATACCTAATCTTAATCTGATTAGTTGGTGAGTGTTGTATAGGATTTTTAGATACATTTATCACACTCTAGTTATCATAAAACATAGTTAATTTTTCTTTAATGATACCATAGTCCCTAGGCATTTTCTTGATCCATAAAAGTTGGGCACGACAACTAACCACACCTATGTATTTAGCTTCATCTAAGTGATTTGTAGTTTTATTTTGTACTACTCCAGTTTACTAGGTTATTTCCTTAATAGTAACACGCGCCAGACGTGTTCTTACTGTCGTTTGAACAACCTACCCAATCGGAATTAGTGTAGCCAACTTTTGAACTAGTGGTGTCTTTTGTGTACCAAATACCAAAATTTAATGTGCTTTTAACGTATTTAATTATTCTTTTAAATCATAACTAATGGGAATCTTTAGGAGCGCATTGGTATCTAACATTGACACACACATCAAAGGATATATCAGCTCTAGAGGTAGTAAGGTATAACAGACTACGTATCATACTTTGATATAAAGTCAAGTACACGTCTTCCTTATTTGCATCCTTATATAATTTTGTGTACGTGGTCATGGGTGTACGTGATGGTTTTGAATGTTCAAGCCCAAACTTTTTGATAAAATCATTAGCATATTTCGATTGTGTGATAAAGAGTCCATCACTACACTATTTTACTTGTAGTCCTAAGAAATATTATAAATCTCCCATTAAGGACATCTAGAATTCAGCATGCATAATATCAAAAAAGTCCTTTACTTGATTAATGGAGGTTGAACTGAATATGATATCATCGATATAGATTTATTCAATTAGGATATATCATTATCTTCCGAACAAATAATGTATGGTCGTTGTCACCTCACTCAAACCCCTTATTGACTAAAAAGGTTGTGAGGCACTCACAACAGGCTCTAGGAGCTTTCTTTAAACTATATAAAGCTTTCTTAAGCTTAAGGACATTATTAAAGTATGAGGGATATACAAAAAAATTTGGTTGTTCAACATATCCTTCCTCTATCAAAATACCGTTAAAAAATGTGGACCTAACATCCACTTGAAAAAGTTTGAAATGTAAATGACATGATATAGCAAGGAGGAGATGAACACACTCGAGTTGAGTGACAAAGGCAAAGGTCTCGTTGAAATCTATTCCTTCTATCTGAGAATACCCTTGCTCTACTAACCTAGATTTATTTCTAATTACCTCCCCATTCTAGTTTGTTTTATTTTTAAAAATCCAACGTGTGCCTATAACCTTATTGTTTTGAGGCCGTGGGAAGAGATACCAAACATCACGACTTTGAAATTGGACTAGCTATTCTTGCATAGCATTGATCTAGAATATGTTGGAAAGGGCATCATTTATAGTTTTGGGTTCTACGAGAGACACAAAACATGCAAAAGTAGCAACATGTTGAAGCTAGGATCTCATTCTCACTAGATCAAATTGGTTACCGAAAACCTTATCGAGAGGGCGTTCTTTAGAAATTCAAGTCGTTAGTTCAGGGACCTCAGTTAGCAATGAATCATCTAACTCAGGAGAGTCAGTCGTAAACATATTTTCAGACTTTTCCAAGACCACTGGTTGACTGTCACAACTCTTTGTACACGTGTCATTTATAATTACATTAATAGACTCCATAATGACCCTGGTACAAAAGTTAAAAACTTGATAAGCGCAAATCATTTGGGAGTAACCCATAAAAATGTAACACCCCATGATTTTGGGACTGCGAAATTTAATTTTGCGAGAAATAAAATTTATTTAAATCGGAGAATCTTGGAATTTGGAAATTGAAGCCCAAAAATTGAGGACATTTTAAAGTATTTCGAATGATAATTATGAGTGCGCCATTGGTTCCGGATGGGTCGATATAGTCAAAATTACTGTCCTTGGATTTTATTTCGGGTCCGGAATATTTTTAAGTATGTTTGACTCGAATTGGAGTAAACGAGTCTTTTAAAATGTGTATTAACATTTAAAATTGGGATTATTGTTTTAAAGGCTTAAGAGGATTACGAATCAAGCCTTCTCATTTGAGAGAAAGAGAAATAGAAAGAAAAGAGAAAGGAAGAAAGAAAGAAGAAGAAAAGAAGAGAGAGAGGAAGAAAGCTTGGAGATTTTCGGCCCAACCGCGATCACGGGGACAATCCAACCTCTACAATTTCGAGGCAAGTGTTTTAATCTTGCTAAATATTTCATTTGTGTATTTTATTTCATAATTTATGGGCAAAAGAAATGGATTTTGGGTTTATTGATCAAAACCTAAATTTTGGGTTTAACCTTGAAATTGATGTTTACACATGGGTTTAAGGGGTATAAATTGATGAGGTGAAATTATAGGATGTGTTTGATGTTGGAAACATTATTGGGTTACAAATTTATAGTTAGAAATTATTGATTTGGGATTTTGGGAAATTAGGTTTATGTAGAAAAATGACCATTTCGTAGCCTGCTGAACAGGCCGAATCGATTCGGCCTCTTTCCGAATCGATTCGGAATGTTGCAGAGTCCCAGGTCTATGTGACCAAATCAATTCGGACCCAAGGCAAATCGATTCAGCCTGGGACAGTCTCCCAGGTCCTTTGGACCGAATCGATTCGCAGTTGGAGAGAATCGATTTGTCCTTGAGACAGAATCGATTCGGGCTAGGCCGAATCGGTTCGAAAACATGGTTGTTTTATGGAGTTTTCCTAGGATGATTCTAACCCTCTTTGGTTGGGTTTATTGATTTGGGACATGATTATATGATGTAAGATAGATGTTTTGAAGATTTAATTGGAGATTATCGCATGATGAGATCGCGGGTATGCATTGGGTCATTTTGGGGACTCATGTACATATGTATTGGAGATTTTTGTATTAGTGTAGTGTGGGAATTACTTTATGAACGGTAGTTCTATTTAGAGGTCATAAGTGAGCTTACATACGACATACAATTTAGGACACTTTAAGAGAGAGAGGGGTGAGGGCATGGCTCTAAATCGTTAGCCGAGGTAAGCGTCGAATCCTTATAGAAATAGGATTATATTAAGATACAAATTGGGGACGGATAAGAGAGAGTGGCCGCTTATGCTTAGAAATTATTAACCTAAGGAATAGATTGTAAATGAAATCTAATTTAGAGGTTTATAGGAGTAACTGAACCGTAGTCGGGAACCGGGAGCGATTGGATAGTACTACCAACTATAATAGGTTGTGTTGAGATTTTAGTCGGGATAGTTTCTATATATAATTGTGTGGAGGTAACAATGGGAGTTCCAATATGTGATGGAATCTCATAATGAATTTAAGATTGATCTTGGGTTTCATAGACTATTAGTTATATGTATACCAATAGTCAAAATCTTTACTGGAAATATTGATGTACTTTCGGATATAGATGTGAGGTGTAGTGATTGTTACCTACACTAAACTTTGGGTGATAACCTAAATATAGAAGATATATCTATGTTGGAAGATTATTTATATCATAGGAGAAATGGATGAATATGCTTCAAGTGACGGATCGTATTCACATATCGAGGTAAATTAAATGTGTTGGGATGACGACCAGTATATTGAGGATTATGTATACCTATAGCCGAGTTTGTGAATCTTATATATAGGAACGAGAAATAATGTGTATATTTATGTAGATATGTGGATATATATATATATATATATAATTGTATAGATATGGATATATTGAGGTCACTCTAAGAGAGTGATTTAATTTTGGTAGTTGTAATAATAGAATTATGTGTATGACATAATGGATCACTACGATCAACATTGTCAAGGAGTAGTGTATTGGGGGGGGGGGGGGGGGTTCCTTGTTTTGATTTCACTTTCCGAGACACCCCACGCACGAAACGTAATACAATGTTGAGAGTGGAGGGAAGTTTTGTCGTTATTAATTTGTATGCATGTTAGTTAGAAACTAAATCATATTATTGAAGCCTAAAGTCTATGGGTAACATATTAAGACTTATAACTGTTGTAAGCTAATAAAATTGGAAACTAACCTAATATAACATATATGTGTAAATATAATTTAGTGTGATTAGGATGGGTAGGATTCTTGGTTTATGTTAGGATAGCAGGTCTCGTGGTACAGGCCGTGCCTATGTTAAGTTAGGCTGTCCTTGTGGGTATGGGTAACATAATAAAATTCCAGGACGCGAATAGGTGTGCGCTGTTAGATGAGAGGTGAGTTTGGGGATTTCACGAGAGTGAGACTCCACTTTAAATTATGAAATAAGTGCATTTATATTTATTATGCATGGTTAACACACTTGCTAAACATTTTTACAACTCGGGCTCTGACCCGTTTATATTTCTCTTTTTTTATATATATATTACTACAGGTGTCCCACCGCATGGATGCCGGATAACCTTCTATCCAGAGTCTTGGGAGCCATGACAGATGTAAACTGTTGCAGGATTTAAATCATAGTCGCCTCTTATTTCTTTGTAAATCTAGATAGGATTCATCGTTGTATATTGGGTTTATACCCAATGGATATTTATAGATGTTTATATTTTTCCATTTCAGTTATTGTACTGTCTATGATCCGACAACTTATTCGGGTATATTCATTTGTATTACTCATTTCATTTTATTCTAGCATTTCATTTATCATGTACTCATATATGTTTTACCTTCGTTAGTAGTTCTATAGTGTCAGTTTGTATTTGTGGTATGCTTTATTAAATTTTAACATCTCGCTTATATGATTTCGGGTAGTTAGTCTTATATTATTTAGTATCGTCAGTTGATGTTGAGACTGAGCCATCTGAGATTCCTGAATTAAAGTAGTATAGGGCTGGCCACCCGTTATTATTTTAAGCGAGTTGTTACCGATGGTATCAGAGCATCAGGTTCTAGAGTCTTTAGGATCTGTGTGGGTTCTCTGCATTCTTCTGTTGACATTTTTGACATAAAGCCCTACTAGTAGGATTGTTGTGTTCCCTATGTTTATCTTGTTTTGAGAGATGCACTCGCTCGAATGATGATCTGACACAGTTGCTTTCGTCTTAGAGGTCGCCGAGAATAAGTCGATTAGGAGGGGATAGATGAGAGATGTAATACCCATAATAGATTTTGGTTACGTTTTGGTTTGAGGTATTTATTTCCATGATTCGGGAAGAGACAATAATGAGAGTTTCGTGATCGATAAGGTAAGTACTGATGAGGAGAGAGTAGGGAGCCCTGGGGAGGTTTAAATTGATAAATTCTTCAACAATTGTTAGGAAACCTAGTGTCGGTGATTTTTATCGATGTAAGGTGTGTGGAGTTATCCCAATACCGAGAGTATTGCCTTATGGGAAAATGGAGTGAGAAATTTAAAGTTTTGGGTCCATTGAGTAAGAGTGAGAGAGTTTTCGGTAGTCGCAATAGCGTTTTGTCCTTCGGTATGGTTAGGAAGGATTTATGAGGAAGATATTTCTTTGAGGAGAATTAGGACTTGGGGAGGAGTGAGAAAGTGTGGTCTTTATACGACATCTTTTGGGATATTAAACCGTCTTGTAATGAGCTCGTAGAGAGTTGCTCTATTGATATCGGGAATATAAATTGTTAAGGTTATTGGTTTACGGATAGGCTAGGGAAGGAAATTTTAGTGTTCCAATGAGCGAAGAACATATCTTGTGGAAAGGTGTTGATGTGATGTAAGGAATTGTATAACTGAAAGGTTCAAAGCTTAGTAGATTTATGTTGAGCGGAGAATTTAGCTCATAGTTGTGCTAGTTTTGAGAACTGGGTATTAGTTAGAGTATTGTATTTGTTGAGGCCTTGTGTCCTAAACATAAGGTATTTGTTTGGTGTGTCGAAAGACATGGAATTTCTTTATATTATGTGTTTCATAGGCCTTCGGGAAATATTTAATGTGGAAATCTTGTATAAAAACTTAACCCTGGTTCAACTGATCTCAATCCCCGACCTAGCTACACAGTAGTGTATTGGGAGGGTTCCTTGTTTTGATTTCGCTTGTGAGACCTCCCCCGCACGAAGGTAGCTAGCATCAGGAATTGAGGAGAGTTCAACCATTGGAAATTTTCATAATTTTACATATATTTAAACTGTTGCTATAGATTATATTGTTGAGAGTTATGTTACGACTTGGGGCTTGCAGAGTCGGATTATTGTTTTACGAGTTGAGCTCGGGTACGGGGTGTATGGGCGCCGTGGGTAGTTAGTTAAATTTTTAAAATATATATGGTTAGACGTGAGAACTGGGAAGGATCGGTATAGTGATCTGGAGGGTAGATGTAAGGACTAGATGATATTCGAAGTCCTAGGCATATCTTAAATTTCGCGGGCGAAATTCTTGTAAGGGGGGAGGGTGTAACACCCTACGATTTTGGGACTGAGAAATTTAATTTTGGGAGAAATAAAATTTATTTAAATCGGAGAATCTTGGAATTTGGAAATTGAAGCCCAAAAATTTAGGACATTTTAAAGTATTCTGAATGATAATTCTGAGTGCGCCATTGGTTCCGGATGGGTCAAGATAGTCAAAATGATTATCCTTGGGTTTTATTTCGGCTCCGGAATATTTTTAAGTATGTTTGACTCGAATTGGAGTAAACGAGTCTTTTAAAGTGTGTATTAACATTTAAAACTAGGATTATTGTTTCAAAGGCTTAAGAGGCTTACGGATCAAGCCATCTCATTTGAGAGAAAGAGAAATAAAAAGAAAAAAGAAAGGAAGAAAGAAAGAAGAAGAAAAGAAGAGAGAGATGAAGAAAGCTTGGATATTTTAGGCCAAACCGCGATCACGGGGACGATCCAACCTCTACAATTTCGAGGCAAGTGTTTAATCTTGCTAAATATTTCATTTCATAATTTGTGGGCAAAAGAAATGGATTTTGGGTATATTCATCAAAACCTAAATTTTGGGTTTAACCTTGAAATTGATGTTTACACATGGGTTTAAGGGGTATAAATTGATGAGGTGAAATTATAGGATGTGTTTGATGTTTGAAACATTATTGGGTTACAAATTTATAGTTAGAAATTGTTGATTTGGGATTTTGCCATTTCGTAGCCTGCTGAACAGGCCAAATCGTTTCGGCCTCTTTCCGAATTGATTCAAAATGTTGCAGAGTCCCAGGTCTGTGTGACTGAATCGATTCGGACCCAAGGTGAATCAATTCATCCTGAGGAAATATCCCAGGTCCTTTGGACCGAATCGATTCACAATTGGAGGGAATCAATTCGCCCTTGAGACCGAATCGATTCGGGCCAGGCCGAATCGATTCGGAAATAGGGCTGTTTTATGGAGTTTTCCTAGGATGATTTCTAACCCTCTTTGGTTGG
The DNA here is from genome assembly GCA_949130495.1 of Sambucus nigra. Taxonomy (NCBI): domain Eukaryota; kingdom Viridiplantae; phylum Streptophyta; class Magnoliopsida; order Dipsacales; family Adoxaceae; genus Sambucus; species Sambucus nigra. The sequence goes on from OX422220.1 coordinate 294,100,055, forward strand.
GTTTATTGATTTGGGACATGATTATATGATGTAGGAAAGATGTTTTGGATATTTAATTGGAGATTCTCGCATGATGAGATCGCGGGTATGCATTGGGTCATTTTGGGGACTCATGTACATATGTATTGGAGATTTTTGTATTAGTGTAGTGTGGGAATTCCTTTACGAATGGTAGTTCTATTTAGAGGTCATAAGTGAGCTTTCATACGACATACGATTTAGGACTCTTTGAGAGAGAGGGGTGAGGGCATGGCTCGAAATCGTTAGCCGAGGTGAGCGTCGAATCCTTATTGAAATAGGATTCTATTAAGATACAAATTGGGGAGGGATAAGAGAGAGTGGTCGCTTATCCTTAGAAATGATTAACCTAAGGAATAGATTGTAAATGAAATCTGATTTAGAGGTTTATAGGAGTAACTGAACCATAGTCGGGAACCGGGAGCGATTGAATAGTACTATCAACTAGAATAGGTTGTGTTGACATTCTAGTTGGGATAGTTTATATATATAATTGTGTGGAGGTAACAATGGGAGTTACAATATGTGATGGAATCTCGAAATGAATTTAAGATTGAGCTTGGGGTTCATAGACTATTAGTTATATGTATACCAATAGTCGAAATCTGTACTGGAAATATTGATGTACTTTCGGATATAGATGTGAGGTGTAGTGATTGTTACCTACACTAAACTTGGGGTGATAACCTAAATATCGAAGATATATCTATGTTGGAAGATTATTCATATCATAGGAGAAATGGATGAATATGCTTCAAGTGAGGGATCGTATTCACATATCGAGGTAAATTTAATGTGTTGGGACGACGGCTAGTATATTGAGTATTATGTATACCTATAGCCGAGTTTGTCAATCTTATACATACGAACGAGAAATAATGTGTGTATATATATATATATATAAAATAAAGGAGGAGGGATTTTTGGTCTTTTCCAACTAACGGTTCAGATTAAATCTGGTGAATTTGGTCTTTATCAAGTAGCGGCTCAGATTGAATGCCTTTATCAATTGGGGATTAAGATCTAAGGGTGAGATAGAGAGCCACATGTCACCTTTAAAAAAATGCTTACACGCCTGCAAAAAGGACAACGCGTGGCTCTAAGAACAGAAATCATAACTTTAATTTGAAAGGTATTGTACTATTCTCTCTTTTCATCTGCTCACAATTTTTGTCTTTTCAACAAAGAACTCTAAGGGTCTCTCATTTACTCTTCACTGGGCTCAAGATTTAGACGTCATCTCACTTCAAAAGTAACACCGTCTCTCAAGACTTATGGAAACTTCGAAAGGTTTAGAACTCTCAGGATTTGGATCGTTTGTAAATACTGGTTTTGGTTTCATTTTGGAAGAAAATTTGGACGACGTCGATGCCTGCGCCGGAGTCGAAGTCGCGGAGGATGATTTAGCAGAAGGGGTGTCGCAGTTGTAGATGCGGGATAGTTAAGGGTTTGTGGGGGAAAGTTTTGTTCCTTGGGGGGTGAGTTGGAAAAGGGGTTTTGGTCTCAAGAGGGTTTGTGGGAGGCTGCCGGTGCCTTCAACATCACCAGATCAAGGTATACTCTGTATTTGTTCTCTTGGAGATACAATTGTCTCTCTCTTGCTCTCCTTCATAACCGAATCCAACCATCTCCTTCATAAACGGACAGCTACCATCTCTGTTTTTTTTGTTTGAAGAACTTCACCCTCTGCAACTCAACTAAAACCAGGGCTTTCAAACCCCTACCTCACCCATTTTATTTTTTGTTTGAAGAACTTCACCCGAACAGCCACCATCTCCGTCGAACCGTAGGTGAAGGAGGATTTATGTTGGGTTTACACGGAGACATGAATTGGGTTTACACGGACAAGTACCCAAACACAAAAAACTGAGTAGAACTAGGTTTACACGAAGACATGAACTATGTTTTTTTATGGTTAAACTCTGTATTTTTATGGTTGACTCTATTACTTAAGTGACTATGTTTTTTTCAAGGTGGGGCAACGATTCAAACTCACACATCTTTGGAAGGGGATAGCACGAAGGTCTGACAACCCTCCACACAGATACCTCATCCACTATTCATGCTGTTAAATCTGGTGCGTTCTTGAACAACTTTGACTAATACCTATTTTTGTATTTTATTATTTTATTTGGTGCGTTTAGATCTTGTGCGTTCTGAAAACCTTATTTTATATATAAGGATACAGATCTAAAAATTTTCCTGTATCCCTCTTCATTTTTATATAGATTGAAGTTTTAGAATACCTTTTATTGCAGATCTAGGATTTGAGGGTCTTTACTGTTCTAGCCTAGAAAAACAAACACAGGGCGCTGGAGTTAGTGGTGGTTGTCTTCTGTTGGGATTCAGGTATGAATTTGTTTCATTAACATTAACAATTTTTTTTCTTTATTTAGTAGGTTTGAATTATTTTTTTTGTTTCTTTGTTATGGAGAAGTTTGTTCCGTTGGCATACTGATCTCACAACATCAGGTATCAATTGGTTTCGTTTTAACTTTTGGCTTTTGAAATCAAGGATTTTTAGTTTCATTTTTTAATTTTTTGTTGTTATCAACTATTTTAGAGCTCTCAGATTTGGGTTTAACTTTTGGCTTTTTAAATCAAAGATTTTTTTGTTTTCATATCACTTGAGTTTCAAACTCAGTAGATTTTAGTGTATGTTTGTTGATTTCTTTAGGGGTTTATTAACACTCTTTAAATAATGGATTTTTATTGCTTTGATCTTTCCCTTTTCTTTGAACATCAAATCTGTGAGTTTGCTATTTTTCTGTCAAATCTGTGAGTTTTTCAATTTCTCTATATCTCTCTCACGCGTACACACAAATATTAACTCTGGTATTGTTATTTTTTCATTCTATTATCATTTTGTCAGGTGTTGGTAGGCTGACCGGATCAAGTTTAGCTGATTTTGCAAGTGTGGCATCCGTTTGGTATATGATAATGATATTGTTCCAAAATAGACGTAATTCTCAGTGAGCTCTCTTAGTTGGATTAGGATTAGTCATTGGGTTTGATGCAATGTAATTAGATGTTCTTTGGATTTATGTGTCCCTGTTCAAAACTTTCATGTCCCATTTATATGAAAAGATTAATAGGAAGGATGTCCCATTTATATGAAAAGATTAACAAGAAGAAAGGGTTGGCAACATCGGCCAAAGATTATTAGATTTCAATATGTTTTAAAATATTTGTTAGCAAGACCCATTTGTATTGTTCTATGTATTACTTTCACCTAAATTAAACATCATTTATCTCTTAATATAATTTTGGATTTTAATATTACTATTTAGTTATTTTCAAATATAACATTTGAGCTTTTTTCATATAGTAAAGGTTTTAGTAATAGATATACAGGTACTTCCATCAAGGAATTTTTGGTGTGTGAAGGTTGGGGTGTTAAGTGAATATATATTGGGTTGGTTTAAGGATTTACATTTACTTCTATTAAGGACTTATATTTACAGTCCAAAGTAAGCTATTGGCAATTTTCGCATATAAAATAACCTATAAGATTAAACATTAAAAGAAAATTATTTTCTTATTTTATTTAAAGAATATAAGATTTTAGATTTGTAATAAATAGAAGATTCCAATAATATTAAACAAATTTATCACCGTGCCATCGGTACGAGTACAAAATATCACGGGAATAAATTTATCATCGTGTCATCGACACGAGTACAAAATATCACGGGAATAAATTCATCACCGTGCCATCGGCACGGGTACACCCTAGTATATCTATATAATAAAGTAGAAAACTTATGTATGTCATAAGCTTAATTGATGATGTTGTAATACCCCGTAATTTTTGGCTATATTAATTTTTGGGATTAATTAATTAAATGTGTATTAATTGGAAATTAATCCGGGTTATAAATACTAACGAGATGTGAGTTGGTATTTGATTATGTGCATACATGTTTTGATATATGTATTTGGTATTATAAAAGTTGTCGTGAGATTTATATACGGCATTTTAGAAATTTTGTTGAGACGCGTGGGACCGCCGCGTCACGGTGTAATATTTTGATTATAAAAAGTGAATTTAAAATCTATAATCCGTATGGTCATTTTGAGTGCGCCAACGCGTCTGGAAGGGTCGAGATAGTCAGAAAACACTAGTCGGGGGTATAGTTTGGGTCCTGGGGCATTTTTAGGCCATACCGGCAACTTAAAGGGTATTTTGGTAATTTTACATTTTTAGGAATTAAAAGTGACGAAAATTGGGAGTTTTAATATGATGTGGATTTAACCCACTAAACCCACTAACCAACCCATATTAGCCCATTAAGCTACGGAGGCTATCATTAGGTTTACAAATTTTCCCAAAGAAAATCCTAGCCACCTTAAGCCACCATTGGAGGAGAAGCTTGGAGAGAGGGAATTCTGCAGAAATCTTCACCAAACCAACACCAAAATCAGAAATCCAATCAAGGCAAGTGTTTTAATCATATTTAAATTCGTAGAATGTTTCTTCCATGTTAGAAAATTGATGAATTACAACTGTTCTTGAAAGATAATGAAAACCCATGTAGTTTGGAGCCTAGAACTTGAAATTATTGAGGAGAATTGCATGTAGAATGATAGGTAGATAATTATTCTCATGATATCTATGATAGGAAGGAATTAAAACGGATTTATAGTGAGTTAATTCATGATTCAAAAGTTAGGGTTCATGTTCTTGAAATAATTCGGGAAAAAGTGTAGAGATTTATATTTTGGTTGATGTTAAAGAGATTTAATCCTTGAAAACATGTTTGGAGTTGACTTGAATATGTTTAGGATGAATTAGAGACCCTAAAACGTTGTTGGGATGAACTTTAGAAGAGATTAGGAGTGATAAAATTGGATAAAAACGAGATGGGGAAAAATCTGGGACGAAACTGGCAGCTCGTTAGAAGCCCCTACCCAGTTCGTTCGAACGAACTATTTCTAACTAGCTTCTAACGAGTTGACCAGTCGCTGCTAACGAAAAGGGATTTCGTTCGATATCTCATTCGAACGAGATATCGTTAGAAGGTACAGTTCGTTCGAACGAACTGGAATCTCGTTCGAACAGCCTCGTTCGAACGAGACTTCTAATGAGTTGATAGAGGAATCTCGTTCGAACAGTCTCGTTCGAACGAGACTTCTAACGAGTTGACAGTTTGGTCCTTTTTGGACTGTTTTGATTTTTGGAGTCCCGTAAACTTGTTCGAGGATATAGATGACCTTCCTTTGATGATGTAAGGATAGATTTGGGACTTTTGGGTTATTGAGAGGAGTAAACTATATACGCGAGTTATATTAAATGAACCGTTTGGGTTGAGACATGAGTGTCTACTACGACGTGAGAATCGATTATGGCGCATATGATGATAAACCGGAATAATATAAGTGTAGATATTATAAGTTAGTACGAGAAAGCGATATGTACTACGATTAAACTACGGGATTACTAAGACGTGTGTTTACTTAGTATTGGTATATGAATTGTGTGTATAACATACCTACCATACTTGCTATCACGGGAGGTTTGCGTTCGCTTAGGGCCCTCTAATCATTGTGTTTCCCGGATTTAGACTGGTTACCTCGATGAACATAGGTAAGAGAAAGACTTATTGGGATGTTAATAAGTCCGCTGATCGTGGGAGCGTAGGTATGTACGTGACCCATGTGATGTGACCGTGTTCGCCTCCACTATTTGTGATTTGTGTTATCGGAACTATTCCTGAGAGATTCGGAATATGTGATCCTTATGTACGTGATGTACCGGGATGGATAGCAGAGTATGTGTGCACCGCAGCTTAGATCTCGGGGTGCTTATATTGTATATTTATGATGTGAATACTATACACTTAATTAATGGGAACCTTCATGTTAATGTTGTGAATATAATTACGGTATTGCTTCGAGAAATATAGCAAGTTAACTGATAGTGATATATATTCCATATTGAGCATCTGAGTTTGCGTTAAACCCCTACTTAATTACGAGCGTTATTATGTTAATAGAACCGAGTAATAAGGGTAAGACCTATGATAGTCTAACTAGATACGTTGTCACTTAGCTAGTAGTTTGTATCACTCTAGATGGGTACTTACGTTAGGAGTGCACAGTTAGACGAGAGGTGAGAATATCATGTGAGTGCACGTCCTAACATGTACTTTGCATTTAATGTTTTAAATGTTTTTAAAGCACTTGCAGGATTTTAAAATATAACTCCACATTCGGGCTCTGACCCGTTTGCTTTTCAAATCTTTTTCTTGCAAAACCATTTTAGGTGCCCAGCCACAGGGACACCAAGCATAGGATTCTCATTCAGGTGACGAGCTGTAGCTGTTTGTGGAAGCTACAGGGATTTGCTTGTAGACGCTTCTATCTTTTGGATTCCAGGGTCACTATCTATCAGTTGTAGGGCATGTTGCCCATTTCTATTTAGAGACATCTTTTACATTACAGTTTTCAGACTTTGATTTGTATTGTTTTAGCATTCGGTTATTTATTTCAGTATGGGATTGTAGTGAGGAGTTTTCCTCCAGACTTTACTTACACTGTGTGATGGTTATTCATTTTACTTCAGTATGGTGAATGGTGTTACTTATTTCTTCATTACACTTGTTGCATGTTAATCAGACTTATATTAAAATTTGGCAGGTTACTTTTTAAATACTAGGTGGTTAGTAATAATAAAATGTTTTCGACAGTGATGCTATTAACTGAGCCAACTTGGCATTTTGAATTAATTTAATAAAGGAGTAGCTACCCGGTATTTAATTAGTCGGGGTGTCACAGGTCGTATCAGAGCATCAGGTTCTAGTGTCCTTTAGGATCTGTACGGCTATTATGTTTCCGCTACGTTTCTTTGATATAGAGCCCTATATTTTAGGACTGTTGTACTATTTTTGTGTATGCTTCGTTCTTCAGCTATTTTAAGTTTATAAACAGCGAACTTATAAACTTTGTTCTTATTTCAGATGCCTCCACGACGTGCACGATGAGTTCCCAGGGATGCAACGCCCGAACCCCAGCCCGCTCCAGTTCAGGGAATGATGAACGCCGCTGAGGTTGCAGCTATAGTAGCTCAAGCGGTAAATGCCGCCATTGCCGTTGTTCGGCAGGCACCACCTCAGGCGCCGGTTGCCGCGCCAACACAGGTTAATGCATTCCCGTCTGCTTGGGAGCGTGTACGTGACGCTTTTCAGAAAGCGCATCCGCCAGAGTTTGCAGGTAGCTCAGATGTGGTAGTCTCGAGCCAATGGAGGAAGGATATGCAGAGGCACTTAAGGATGTATGAGTGCACGAATGTTCAGAAGCAGGTGCTAGCTACTTTCAAGCTAGTGGGATCTGCACTACAGTGGTGGGAGTCTATTACCACCATGGAGGAGAGGGATACTCTTACGATTCAGGAGTTCTGGGTGCGGTTCGACCGCAAGTACTTTCCGTCAGCTGTTCATACGGAAATGAGGAGGAGATTGATGAGTCTGAAGCAGGAGGGCAAGACAGTGGCCGAGTATGAGGCCGAGTTCACTAATCTGTTGAACATTGTTCCAGACGAGATACCAACAGAGAAGAAGAAAATTGAGAAGTTCACCGACGGGTTGACTTGGAGAATCCGTCAGCATCTGCTAGGGAACCTATCGTTGGCCACCTATTCTGATGTGGTTAACGCTACATTGTTTCACTGCCAGGACCACCATTTTCATATGGCCGAGGGTAAGAGGTCGGGGGAGTCTAGCCATCAGGGCAGGACTGGAGGACATGGTGCCAGCGGGGTACAATCTGGTCAGGGGAAGAGACAGAATGAGCAGGGCTCCCAGTAAGGGGATAATAAGAGGTTCCAGTCAGGGAACTACAGACAGGGACAGGGAGGTTTCCGTCAGGGCCATCAGGGTCCAAACGGACATCAGGGCCAACAGGGGCAGAATGGACAGCAGTTTCACCAGGGCCAAGGGAGGAATGGTAACGGCCACCAGGGCCGGGGACAGTAGGGGCAGAGAGGAGGGAACTTCCCAGGTAAGTGCTTTGTTTGTGGCAAGACTGGCCATAAACGACAGGATTGTCCTGATAGGGGCAGGGCCCCACAGAAACAGCAGCAGGGTGCTCGCCAGGAGCCATAGAGGCCTATGTTTCCCGCCGCTCTTCCCGCACCGCCACAGATGGTAGCATTGCCACCCATTCCAGCAGTCCCAGCTCAGCAGGGGCAGCTACAGTATGGACGTGTCTACAACATCCACCAGGCTGCAGTTCCACAGGCACTGCCCGCGATTGAGGGTACGTTTCCTATCCATGGCACTATGGGTCAGGTATTATTTGATACGGGTGCTACACACTGTTTTATAGCTACACACTTCGTGAAAGCTTTAGGATTGTTAGCTATGGCAGAGAGCACAGTGACATGTGTTGACTCACCAAATGGGAGTGGGTCACTTATTTTCTTTATATGCCGGGGAGTAGGGGTAGAGATTGGTGGTTTGGTATTACCTGCAGACATGTTAGTGTTAGACATGCATGTTCATGATGTGATCATCGGTATGGATTGGCTCGTAGCATATAGGGCCATGATTGATTGCTTCAGCGGGAGCATTGTTTTTGCCATTCCGGGGAAAGAGATGTTTGTAGTGGCGATGCCTCGCCTAGAGGGAGGATCGACCGCTCATCTGTATTACATTGAGGAGGATACCTCTAAGGAGGTAGTGATTCCTTTAGATTCTATCCCAGTAGTCAGGGAGTATTCGGATGTGTTTCAGGAGATACCAGGCTTACCACCCAGTCGAGAAATAGACTTTGTTATAGATTTGCTACCGGGTACGAGACCTATAGCACGCTCACCGTACCGTATGGCTCCTGCTGAGATGAGGGAGTTACGGGATCAGATAGAGCAGCTGTTAGGCCAGGGCTTTATTCGCAGGAGTACCTCACCTTGGGGCGCTCCAGTTTTGTTTGTGAAGAAGAGGGATGGTTCACTGAGATTGTGTGTGGACTACCGAGAGTTGAATAAGGTCACGATACGGAATAAGTATCTGTTACCTCGAATCGATGACTTATTCGACCAGTTGAGAGGATCTTCTTTCTTCTTGAAGATTGACTTGAGATCGGGATACCATCAGTTGCGTATCAGGGAGGAGGATGTCTCGAAGACTGCGTTCTTGTCGAGATATGGTTCTTACGAGTTTCGGGTTATGCCTTTTGGTTTGACCAACGCTCCAGCAGTGTTTATGGACTTGATGAACAGAGTGTTCAGGGATTTCCTAGACCAGTTTGTCATTGTCTTCATTGATGATATTCTGGTTTACTCCCAGACAGAGGAGGAGCACACCGAGCATTTGAGGTAGGTTTTGCAGACGCTTCTTCAGAACGAGTTGTATGCAAAATATGAGAAGTACGGGTTTTGGCTGAAGGAAGTCCAGTTTTTGGGACATATCATTTCCGACCAGGGAATATCTGTTGATCCGGGGAAAGTATCAGCGGTGAGGGAGTGGGGACAGCCCACGACACCAACGGAGATTCATAGTTTCTTGGGTTTAGCAGGATACTACAGGAGGTTTATTCGGGGTTTCTCGGAGATAGCAGGTCCTTTGACACATATGACTCGTAAGGGTGTGCCCTACATCTGGAGTGATGCCTGTCAGTTGGCATTCGATGAATGGAAGGACAATTTGTCCTCAGCACCTGTGTTAGCATTGCCAAGACCAGGAGTTGAGTATTTGGTTTACACCGATGCATCTTTGCAAGGACTGGGAGGTGTATTATAGCAGGAGAGACAGGCCATAGATTATGCTTCCCGTAAGCTTAATCCTCATGAGAAGAATTACCCCACTCATGATTTGGAGTTGGCGGCAGTGGTATTTGCCCTACGGATTTGGAGACACTATCTTTTGGGGCAGAAGTTCCAACTGTTCACGGACCACAAGTCCCTACAGTACCTGTTCACACAGAAGGAGTTGAATATGCGACAGCGTAGGTGGCTTGAGTTTGTGAAAGACTACCAGTTCGACATCCAGTATCACCCAAGTAAGGCTAACGTGGTAGCAGACGCGTTGAGCCGTAGGCCAGCAGATGAGGTGGCAGAGGTGTGGAAGGCTAAGTGGAAGGAATTGGGACACCAGGATGCAGTGGCCCGATCTTTCATGTCTGTGATGACCGTTACACCGCAGATTGTCACGAAGGTAGTACGGGCACAGGCCAATGACTCGTTCTGTCAAGAGCAGATAGTTCGATTACTAGCAGAGGGAGCCGAGTCCTATACCGTTAGCTCAGACGGGGAATTACGCTTCAATGGGAGATTGGTAGTTCCGGAAGGAGAGGAATTGCGACACGATGTGATGGCAGAGTCGCACGGCTCACGGTTCGCGGTACATCCCGGAGGGGACAAAATGTACCAAGACATGAGACGGCAGTATTGGTGGAGCGGTATGAAGAGGGATATCGCTGAGTTTGTTTCGAAATGTGCCACTTGTCAGCTGGTAAAAGTGGATCATCAGAGACCGACAGGATTGCTACAGCCATTGGAGGTCCCGGTGTGGATGTGGGAGATCATATCCATGGACTTTATTACGGGGTTGCCTACGTCGCAGAGGGGCCACGACTCCGTTTGGGTAATTGTGGACAGGTTGTCCAAGGTCGCTCACTTTTTACCCGTTAGGACTGATTACACTGCGGGACAGTATGCCCAGCTCTTCATTTCAGAGATTGTGAGACTTCACGGTGTGCCCCCAAATATCGTGTCTGACAGAGACAAGATATTTGTTTCGAGGTTTTGGGAGGATTTCCAGGAGGCCATGGGGACAGAATTGCGGTTGAGTACGGAGTATCATCCGCAGGCTGATGGGCAGACTGAGCGCACAAATCAGATGTTGGAGGACATGCTACGCATGTGCATTATTGACTTTGGGGGTGGATGGGAGCAGTACCTTCCACTGGTGGAGTTTGCTTACAACAACTCCTATCAGTTCACTATTGGCATGGCTCCGTTTGAGGTATTGTACGGTAGGCCTTGTCGTTCCCCAGCATGTTGGTTAGAAGTGGGGGACAACAAACTACTTGGGCCGGAAGTGATTCAGGATACTTCGGCAAGGATTGAGTTGATTCGGAGTCGCATTCGGGTAGCTCAAGACAGGCAGAAGAGTTATGCTGATGCGAAGAGGTTTTTCAGGGAGTTCCAAGTGGGGGACCAGGTTTTTTCTCAGAGTGTCTCCTATGAAGGGGATTATGCGTTTCGGGAAGAAGGGGAAGTTGGCACCGAGGTATGTGGGGCCGTTTCCTATTATTGAGCGAATCGGACCGGTTGCGTATAGACTCGGGTTACCGGAGCATTTGCATCAGATTCACGATATGTTTCATATTTCCTCGCTAAGGAAATACCTTAGAGATAATTTGGCTCATTCTCACATTGCTGTGGAGGACATCGATCTCCAGCCTGATAGATCCTACGAGGAGGGTCCGATTGCTATTTTGGACCGAAGCGAGAGGAAACTGCGGTCAAAGATAGTTTCGTTAGTGCGTGTTTAGTGGCGACATCACAATGTCGAGGAGTCCACATGAGAGCGCGAGGATGAGATGCGCGAACGTTATCCAGAGTTGTTTTTGGCAGGTACTCTCGAGTTTCGAATTTCGGGACGAAATTCAGTTATTAGGGGGGAAGTATGTAATACCCCGTAATTTTTGGCTATATTTATTTTTGGGATTAATTAATTAAATGCGTATTAATTGGAAATTAATCCGGGTTATAAATACTAACGAGATGTGAGTTGGTATTTGATTATGTGCATACATGTTTTGATATATGTATTTGGTATTATAAAAGTTGTCGTGAGATTTATATACGACATTTTAGAAATTTTGTTGAGACGCGTGGGACCGCCGCGTCACGGTGTAATATTTTGATTATAAAAAGTGAATTTAAAATCTATAATCCGTATGGTCATTTTGAGTGCGCCAACGCGTCCGGAAGGGTCGAGATAGTCAGAAAACACTAGTCGGGGGTATAGTTTGGGTCCCGGGGCATTTTTAGGCCATACCGGCAACTTAAAGGGTATTTTGGTAATTTTATATTTTTTGGAATTAAAAGTGACGAAAATTGGGAGTTTTAATCTGATGTGGATTTAACCCACTAAACCCACTAACCAACCCATATTAACCCATTAAGCTACGGAGGCTATCATTAGGTTTACAAATTTTCCCAAAGAAAACCCTAGCCACCTTAAGCCACCATTGGAGGAGAAGCTTGGAGAGAGGGAATTCTGCAGAAATCTTCACCAAACCAACACCAAAATCAGAAATCCAATCAAGGCAAGTGTTTTAATCATATTTAAATTCGTAGAATGTTTCTTCCATGTTAGAAAATTGATGAATTACAACTATTCTTGAAAGATAATGAAAACCCATGTAGTTTGGAGCTTAGAACTTGAAATTATTGAGGAGAATTGCATGTAGAATGATAGGTAGATAATTATTCTCATGATATCTGTGATAGGAAGGAATTAAAACGGATTTATAGTGAGTTAATTCATGATTCAAAAGTTAGGGTTCATGTTCTTGAAATAATTCGGGAAAAAGTGTAGAGATTTATATTTTGGTTGATGTTAAAGAGATTTAATCCTTGAAAACATGTTAGGAGTTGACTTGAATATGTTTAGGATGAATTAGAGACCCTAAAACGTTGTTGGGATGAACTTTGGAAGAGATTAGGAGTGATGAAATTGGATAAAAACGAGATGGGGAAAAATCTGGGACGAAACTGGCAGCTCGTTAGAAGCCCCTACCCAGGTCGTTCGAACGAACTCGTTCGAACGAGCTTCTAACGAGTTGACCAGTCGCTACTAACGAAAAGGGATTTCGTTCGATATCTCGTTCGAACGAGATATCGTTAGAAGGTACAGTTCGTTCGAACGAACTGGAATCTCGTTCGAACAGCCTCGTTCGAACGAGACTTCTAACGAGTTGACAGAGGAATCTCGTTCGAACAGTCTCGTTCGAACAAGACTTCTAACGAGTTGACAGTTTGGTCCTTTTTGGACTATTTTGATTTTTGGAGTCCCGTAAACTTGTTTGAGGATATAGATGACCTTCCTTTGATGATGTAAGGATAGATTTGGGACTTTTGGGTTATTGAGAGGAGTAAACTATATACGCGAGTTATATTAAATGAACCGTTTGGGTTGAGACGTGAGTGTCTACTACGATGTGAGAATCGATTATGGCGCATATGATGATAAACCAGAATAATATTAGTATAGATATTATAAGTTAGTACGAGAAAGCGATATGTACTACGATTAAACTACGGGATTACTAAGACGTGTGTTTACTTAGTATTGGTATATGAATTGTGTGTATGACATACCTACCATACTTGCTATCACGGGAGGTTTACGTTTGCTTTGGGACCTCTAATCCTTGTGTTGCCCGGATTTAGACTGGTTACCTCGATGAACATAGGTCAGAGAAAGACTTATTGGGATGTTAATAAGTCCGCTGATCGTGGGAGCGTAGGTATGTACGTGACCCATGTGATGTGACTGTGTTGGCCTCCACTATTTGTGATTTGTGTTATCGGAACTATTCCTGAGAGATTCGGAATATGTGATCCTTATGTACGTGATGTACCGGGATGGATAGCAGAGTATGTGTGCACCGCAGCTTAGATCTCGGGGTGCTTATATTGTATATTTATGATGTGAATAATATACACTTAATTAATGGTAACCTTCATGTTAATGTTGTGAATATAATTACGGTGTTGCTTCGAGAAATATAACAAGTTAACTGATAGTGATATATATTGCATATTGAGCATCTGAGTTTGCGTTAAACCCCTACTTAATTACGAGCGTTATTATGTTAATAGAACCGAGTAATAAGGGTAAGACCTATGATAGTCTAGCTAGATACGTTGTCACTTAGCTAGTAGTTTGTATCACTCTAGATGGATACTTACGTTAGGAGTGCACAGTTAGACGAGAGGTGAGAATATCATGTGAGTGCACGTCCTAACATGTACTTTGCATTTAATGTTTTAAATGTTTTTAAAGCACTTGCAGGTTTTTAAAATATAACTCCACATTCGGGCTCTGACCCGTTTGCTTTTCAAATCTTTTTCTTGCAAAACCATTTTAGGTGCCCAGCCACAGGGACACCAAGCATAGGATTCTCATTCAGGTGACGAGCTGTAGCTGTTTGTGGAAGCTACAGGGATTTTATTGTAGACGCTTCTATCTTTTGGATTCCAGGGTCACTATCTATCAGTTGTAGGGCATGTTGCCCATTTCTATTTAGAGACGTCTTTTACATTATAGTTTTCAGACTTTGATTTGTATTGTTTTAGCATTCGGTTATTTATTTCAGTATGGGATTGTAGTGAGGAGTTTTCCTCCAGACTTTACTTACACTGTGTGATGGTTATTCATTTTACTTCAGTATGGTGAATGGTGTTACTTATTTCTTCATTACACTTGTTGCATGTTAATCAGACTTATATTAAAATTTGGCGGCTTACTTTTTAAATACTAGGTGGTTAGTAATAATAAAATGTTTTCGACCGTGATGCTATTAACTGAGCCAACTTGGCATTTTGAATTAATTTAATAAAGGAGTAGCTACCCGGTATTTAATTAGTCGGGGTGTCACAGATGTCATCTATATGAATGTTTTTGCACTACCTCTTTTGCCCTTGAAAATTTTGAATTCCCCCTCTTTTTTCCTCATTAATTCATTCCCCATCTTTCACTTTAATTCAAACACAAGGACAATTTGGTAAACACACACTAAAATGTACAATTTCTCTCTCACCGCACACTCCTATACACACGCCAAAATTCATTTTGTTCCCCTGACACAAACCCTCCCATCTCTTTCGGCATTAACCCATCCCATACCCTCTTTTCTCCCCGCTCCGCCCCCTTGCCTTCTCTTTTCTCCCCGCTTCTAGACTTTGGTAGGGTTTTTTTCTCTCTCTTTACATGGTGCGAGTTTTATAATTTTTTGGGTGCGATTTTATAATTATGTTAATGCTTGATTTGTTAGGGATTGATTTTGGGTTTTGTTCTAACCATCCAAGTATACTCTAATCATTATGTTATATTGTTCATTATTTTTCTTTAGCGTTCTCTTTCAAATCGGTTATGTAGAGGTTCACATTATGCGTTTTGTCAATTTGTTCCAGATCTAAGAACTATTTGTTATTTCATTTTGGGTATCTAATTTGTTTTTGTTTTTCTCCATTTTATGTTTTGCAGATCGAACCACATCAATATAAAATGTCACTCTTTAAAAATCAAGTAAAATATCCCCAGTTTTTACTTTGTTGATACTTTGAAATCAATTTTTGTTCTTTGAATGGAATATCCTTGGTGATTATTTAAATTTCTTTTGTTTGGATGATTTATTTGATCAATCAATGTTACGTTTTGCAGATGGAACACCATCAACATAGCAAATCGTATGTATTTATTTGATTTTGTTGGCTTAAGTATCTATTGTTTGGGTGATGCAACATTTGTCCAGTTTGGCATTATCTATTGAAGAGAATGTTGGTTTAGAGTGGAGGGTGAAAAGTTTATTTTTGTAGATGCCTCATTCTAGGATTCACAAAACTTTTTTATATTAGTTTTTATGATCTGGAATAGTTTGTTTGTAGATTCCTCATTATGAGTTTAGGAATAGTAATCTCCAATTTCCTTTAGAATGAACCTTACTTCACATTGTTTTTATCCATTTCACAAGTACACTATTTCTTTGGGTTTGGGGGTTATGATTTATGTGGTTTTAATTTAAAATAAATTTTTGTTGGGCGTAATTTATCGGTATATAATTCCAAGCTGACCTGATTATTCCTGAAAATCCCAAACAGGTATACTCCTTTTCTTTTTTATTTAGGTTTTTTAGGGTTTGTAGTTGACGATTTCATTTAGTAATGTATTTTGAAAAGATGTTATATGTACAAATTTTTCATGCTTAGTATTTTCGTTTGGGTTCATGTAGCGGATCCCAAATAATTGGGAAAAGGCTTTGTTGAGTTGAGTTGAGTATTTTCTTTTGGGTAAATGAGGTTATCCAAATATAGTTCTACTATGATTTTGTTTACCATTTTATCCGTGAAGATGACATTTTATTCATATAACAGATTGTTGAAGTATTCTTGCCTATGTGAAGTCAGTATCTTTTGCATAGTTGATCATTGAAGTATTCCTGCGCTTATGCCTATGACTCTCAGGTGTTTGACACAACTCCTAAGTCAGTGTTTTTTGCCTAATTTGTTTTATTGGTTTGTAGGGGTTGGATTGTGATTATTGATCCATGTCTTCTTTGCCTTAGATTAGTTTTATTTAGTGGTATTGGATAGTGTGAATGAAAAAAAATGATTTCACTGTTAGTTGTATTTAAGTTACTATTGTCTATGGGTATATTATCAGTATAATTCAGTTGTCTAGAGTTAGTTTTTCACATTTAAATATTTTATGTGGTTTATTTTCAAGTGTTTGTCTCTTAGAAGTAAGTGATGTTGGTGTTTATAGGAAGGCTTTGTACCCTTAAGCTATATAATATATGATTTCTTTATTCGGATTCAATATACCGAGTGGGCAGAGAACATATCAACCGTTGGATGCTGTCCTTTAATTTGTTTTGTAGTTGGCTACCACTGGAAGATCATTATTTGTTGGTTCATTAATTTTTGGGATTTATTATTTTTTTGCTCTCTGGTTCATAAGTAGATTAACAACATTTCGAGTGGGGGATTTGTTTTGGGTGAATTCATGGTGGGTATATCTACTATATTTCCAGTAAAAAATAATTGATGGGTTGCGTAATTAGAGGTTTGATTCTATGATGTGATTTTTGGAGTTGTAAGAACTAGAGGTTGGATGCCATAAGTGTGAGTGCACCGTTAACAAGTATAATATCATGTCTTTGGCACGGCCATACCCTAGGGCTATTTTGTTATCTAACTTTGTATAAATCATTTCTACTACTAGAGGTTGGAAGTCATGTAAGTGGTTATCGTGGCGGCGGTAGTGGTATAGGGAAAGTGACAAGGATCCTAACTCGACTCCCTATCATACCCCTTCAAATTCATGCTCAACTAATAATATGAAGAATTAATTAACTCTCATTCTCATTTCCCTAAACCATGGGGTAATTTAATGATTTTTCCAATGGGTGTGTACACTATATATATTGGGGAGGGGAAGAGGAGGAGTTCTAGAGATAACTACCTTAGCCATATTGAAAATATTTTAGCATCCGTGTGATGTCATAAGTGATATCACTAGAGGATCGTCCCCTAATTATTGAAATCCCCTTGCTATCTATTATAATTCCCCTTGCTATCTATTATATCTAGAAAATCCCCTTGCTATCTATTATAATTCCACTAACTAATTATGGGAATAGATATTTTAATGCTATCAATAAAATAATAACAATATCTCTCAGTCTAAGTTCCAATCCTCCGTGTATACCTTAATTTTATTATCATATTGTTGAAGACTCCGATGTATTTCCTTATGATTTGAGAATAAATCATATAAGCTTTGTTAAGAAAGACAAAAATTGATCTTTTTTCTCGACTACTTATTGATTTAGCCTTTTGCAGGTTTTCTGCGCAGGAGTACGATAAATTTCGCATTTCGCCAATTAATGAAAGCTGCTGTAGGACTTGCAAAAAATTGGAAAATTGGGGTCTTCAATCTTCTCTTCTAGCGTGATATTTATTCTTTAGCACCTTTGATGCTCAAAGTTTTATCAGTTATTCCTGAAACTGTTCCAGTTCAAACATATGGACAACTACTTCATAGGAATTCGACGCCTTCAAGTACTACTTTGATAGAAGATACTTTGATTGAAGAAGATTGGGTTGAATGTGAAAAAATAGTCACTTTTATTAGCATACTCCCTGAGAATCAAGAGAGCGGTATTCAGATCAGAACTAAGCCCATTGTCAAGAAGTCCCCGGGGAATGAAAATGTAAATGATGTGAAACAATATCATTTCTGAAAAATTTGAAGCTATCAGAACTTATCACATCAGTTTGAAAAAAGGCTTTACAAAAAAGTCGAATAAAGAGTAGCGTTTTTCTAATTAAACATGAGTTCAACACCAACCCAAATTTGGATACTATTGTACTGGATCTTATGTGTGTACATGGACCATTGGTGGCGTGCTACTAATTCTTTTGGATACTATCGTGGAGCAGTTTCCAGTTGATGAATACTCTAGGAATATATATGATAGGTTTATTATCATTGTTTCTGGTGAGATTCATGATTTTATACATAGCAATGTTATTGTAATTTTCTCATTATTATAGAGTTTTTTGGGTTGAATTATTTTGTCTTCACTTCCTTATTTTCAAGGAGTTCATTGCTGACTTTTTCGACTAACTGTTGATGTCACACAGGTGCATACTATAGACGTCAATGAGGGCATTCGAGCAGTCCTCATGCAAGGAAACAAACCTATAGCCTTTCTCATCAAGGCATTGGTCCCTTGAAACTTAGAGGTTATATGGATTTTATAATTTTTATTAATTTATGCATTTGAGATATTATTTCTATTCGACCTCGATCACTCTCTTGCAATCCCTACCATTTTGTTTGTGATTGTGATTTTGACTTTTATAATGATTTGTCACTTTTGATTATAGGTTTATGAATTAAGTAGAATCTTCATGGCTTGCATATGTTTCGTGTTCCATATCATTCTATTTTCTTTTGCATCTTTATGGCTTTCTTTGACAGTAAATCGAATATTTTGAATAATAATCTTCATTCATTTATGGTTTTTCTTGACACAAATACAAAATCACCACCCGTATTTTCTATCCAACACCCACAGAGGACACTAAAGTTAAATAGTTTTTTTAGTTCTTACTATTAGTTGAGGTATGCTTTTGTCCTGCTGAAATTTTGGCTAAAATTTTTCTATCCAACATGTGTTTCAGGTATAGATCTTTAATTATTTTTTTTAAAGAGGACCATAACTTAATTTGATATGAATGGACTTTGTGATGGTTTGAAATGAGATCAATTTGATATTTACAATCAATATTCTTTTCTTCGGATGAAAATGAGATTAGGACCAAGATTTTTATCCAGAATGTTAGAGATTAGGACCAAGTTTAGCACACAAGTATTTTGATTTTGTAGTTTTGGAGATATTTATTAAGACTTTTCAGGTTTGGCAGGGGTTTGGAAATATTGTTAGGCGCTCCAACAGCTCTTTCAACCGTTCTCTGTTAAAAATTAAAAAAGCCATCGACAACTTACACCTAAGGGATGCGGATGAAAAGTCATCTCCAAGATCGAAAACAAAAAAGCCTCCAATACATGAGTGGTGTCAAGAAAATTTGCATGATATTGTATTCTATGACGAGTGACTAAAGGATTTGTACGATAGTTGGTTACTCGAATATGAGGTATCATTTGCTAATGAGGGTGAGAAGAACCTTCATTTCATGGTTTTCAGGTACAACGTGTGTGTTGTGTCAATATATGCACATGATATGCTATGTTCATTTATGGGTTTTTTTTACACAAATACAAAATCACCACCCGTATTTTCTATCCAACACCCACAAAGGCCACTAAAGTTAAATAAGTTTTTAGTTCTTGCTATTAGTTGAGGTATGCTTTTGTCCTGCTAAAATTTTGGCTAAAATTTTCCTATCCAACATGTGTTTTAGGTATAGGTCTTTAATTTTTTTTAAAGAGGGTCATAACTTAATTTGAACGACATTTTTTTACTCGAATATGAGGTATCGTTTGCTAATGACGGTGAGAAGAACCTGGGTTTCATGGTTTTTAGGTACAACGTGTGTGTTATGTCAATATATGCACATGATCTGCTCTGTTCAATTATATGTATGATTTGTATGTCTGATATGCACCTTTAGTATGATTTGTTGTGTTCAATTATTTGTAATTAGTGTTTTCCCCAAACCAATATAGCAATGGAAGTATATCAAATGCAGTCTACAACAAATACAGCAGTAGTGTTTCCCCCAAACTAGTATAGTGCAAAACACTTAACAAATAGTTGAGGTTTATCTAAGGGTCTTATGAAGTTCGTGAACTTCATGTAAATTCTCTGGAAATCTCTGGCAATCCTATGATTTTAGTCTACAAACGCAGGTATCATGTTATGTGTACATGAACTGTGACAAGTAGTGCAACTGATTTTATGTCGACATGAAATGACAGTCTAACAGGCCTTTGACTACTAGAGATCTAAATGAATTCAAACTGAAATTTGTCTCCAAATGAGCAAATTGGAATTTATGTATATGAATTGCAATGAATGTTGTTTAATTTTGCAAATGTTTGGTTGGTATGATCTGTCAAATGTTCAGTAGGAAATCCCTTTGTTGAACTTTCTGATTGCAAATGATTCACTAGGAAATTTATTTGTCCAATGTTCAACAGAGAGCATGTAAGAACCTACGACTGCATATATGACTCAAATCCTGTGTAGGGTCGGATTATTTCCATTTGGATTGGTCCCTCCTCATGAGTCCTCCTATGCTTAGACTTCCTAGGCACATCTAAACAACACCAATTCATCTGACAGTCACCCTCTTCTGATGCCCGAAACCAAAAATGTGACAAGTAGGTATTTTCACCTGTGATCGTGATATATGGTATTTTCATTATGTTGGTAGATTAAGTAGCAAGTATTTGAACTTTTGTAGTGTCTACATTGGTTCTTTAAATAATATTTGTTTGTTTTTAATCATATTGTGCATTTATCCATCCCAATATTTGAACATTACATTTTTTGTAGTTTTTTAAAACTCTAATATTTATACTTTCATATTGAAAAGAATCGACCAAGTTAACAGTTCTTCCATTTGGCAGGTTGTCAAGGACAAATAATAGAGTATTGAATCACTGCAATTAGGATGAGATCTTCATAAATGGTACTGATAACATTTCCCATAATATATGAATCATGGGTTGAGGAGTCGGGTCTTAACTTCGTACATATTATATGGGGGAATGGTGGAGAGAAACTTTGTAGGTTTCATGAATTTTCACTTTGTTGATTGTCTACATTGTTAGCAATTTAAACACTTGGAATACTTTATTGAAGTATTGACGTATTGGTGTTATTTACATATTTATTGATGTATGGCTTTTATTTCCACGAATTGAGTTGAACTCTGATTTTATTTATACGATGTTTAAGACATATTATTATTATTGTTATTAAGGACTATTAGTTTTGTTGGAGGTACATTTTTTTACTTCTTTAGCATGGTGGATAGTCTTATAAATAGAGGAAATTTTTCCCAATTTGTTTATAATTATTTGTCTTATATATAACAAAAATAATGAGAAATGCTCCATATGTAATATATTGATTTTATTAGATGCTCGCCTAGAATTATGTGAATTTAATTGTATGTGTTCAAAATGAAGTTGTGTAAGAAGTTTGGGTTTCATGCCAAGTGTTGGTGGGTTTAAGAGGACTATTTAGTGTAAAAGTGTAAGGAAAAATGAGTCTTGAATTTCAGAACGTAATCACTCTTACCCAATATTCAGAACGTATTTATAATTGTGTCTTAATTATGGTCTAGAATTTGTCCTCTAAGAATAATACATCACATTAGAGGCAAATTATGATAAACCATTTTTTTATATGAAAGCAATTAAATAGTATATAAAAACTATTTTTTATATAAATATTTAAAACGAATATGTATGAAAAATAGTTAAAATATATTTTTATATATTTAAAAACAGTTAAAATAGTACTTTACCCCTTATTGTATTTTGGACGAAAGTGTCCCCATTCTTCCAAGAGTTGTGTCAAATATGTCATTATTAGTGGGGGTTAAGCTCAACTTTTTAAAGACCATTTTTTATAATTACACTTTGTTTAGTTGGGGAACGAAATTTTTTCCATTTTGTAATTACGTACTTTGAAAATTTTCGTCATTTTGCAATTACATATTATAGATAATTATCATCGTGCCTTCAGGCACGGGCATACCCTAGTATATATTATATATATATATATATATATATATATTATAAAGTAGGATGGCATTTTTACTATTCATAAGTTTAGGACATACTTTGTGGTTGAGATTGAAGCCACGTGTCAAAATTGAAGGGTTGGGATTGATTTCCAATTTATCTTTATCCCACCAAACCCTACCCCAACAAGACAATCCATCTCCAACTCAAAAATCCCTCCCTCCCTCTCCACTACGCCCTCTGCCATCGCCCCATTGTAGCTCTCTCTCACCTCTCTCTGAGATCTGAAATCCTAACAATCTCCCTCTCTCTTTTGCTTCCATTCTTCCATGCGTCCATCTGGTGACTCACGACTCACGACTCACGCTTCCACCCATGAAGTACGATTTTGTGTTATGATTTTTCTTTTAGATCTGTTTTGTTTTTATGTTTTGTAGAACTTACCCTAATTTTATTTTAGATCTAACCTTAATCTTTATTTTGTTTCCCCTCTCTTTTGTTTCCCTACACATGACTGGTGATTCATTATACATGTATTATTTTGCAGATTATAGATATTAAGGCATGAATCTTGAGACAAAGGTATAAATTTCTTTTGTTACCCTTGAGTTTCATTACGACTCTATATTTGTTTGACCATTTTTTTTATTTCTCTTTCCTCTTTCAATTTATTTTTTGTTTGTTTTGCAGATTCAAGATATTAGGTCTTGAAGCATGAAATAAAGGTACAAAAAATGAAGTTTTTTATTTTTTTAGTTTCTTCATTTTAATTAGACTAACTAATTTTCATTTTGATATATTCTTTCGTTCATCCTGGCCCTAAAGTTGTCTACTCGATCACGTTTTGTTCTCTTCTTCCTTGAAATGTTGTTAGAATAATGGATTTTCTGAACTTCAGTTGTTTTTTAAAACAATTATTAACCAATGCAAATGTGTGCTTAACTTTGTCATGTTTAAGTGTGATTTTGATAGTAATTTCATTAGTGATCATTGTTTGAGATTCACGTTAATGAATTGGGTTTAACAGTTCTACCCCCACAAGTTTAACATACAATGGTTTAGTATAATGAAAGTCAGTGTATAGTGTTTACACATTTGTATTGATAGTTAATCATTGAACGTTAATGTAGTGAGTTGAATCATTTGACCCGAATTGTTTTAGTACAATTTGAGGTGATGAAATGTAATTGGATACAATTTGTAGCACTATGGATATCATTTCATTTTTCCATATTTATTTTTGTTCTTTTTACACAAGTTAATGAATTTTAAATATAGTACCAAGTACTTTCCCCTATTTGAGTCACCTTTAAAAATTGTCAAACAAAACACAATAAAATAATTGTATGGTGCTGCTTTTAAAGTTCGCTATACTCATGCCCTGTGATTAAAAAGATCAGATGGATGGTACTACATAAATTGGAGACTGATTTAATACTGTTTTCATATTTTGAAGTTCTTATATTGTTTCATCTCACTATAATTAACATTGCATTGCATTCTAATGTATGGTTAAAGACTGATATGTAGAACTCAAATGTTCTGTTTTGTTGGTGAAGCCACAAAAGTTAAGCATTTTACTGGAATTTTTCTATTAGGGTTATCATAATCTTGATACATGTACTTAATCTTTTTATAATTTCTAAAGTTTTTGTCCATATTTACTATGTTATTTGATTTTACTAATATGTTATACAGATTTGTATTGGTTCTCAGTGGGTTGAATTGAGCAAGAGCTTGTTGATCCAAGAATGTTGGGTATGTATACATTATATACTGGATTAATCTAAGTATTCATTTCCTTTTGTTCTCTCTACTTTATTTCATTATATGTAGCCACCATGCTCACTATTATATTTTAGTATAGGCATTTAATTTTCTAATTTTTGGTTACTTTGAGGTAGGGGTTGTATATGTTGCTGCTGAAGGGGGGGGGGGGGGGGGGGGGGCATGTATTTAAAGAGTGTTGGACTAAACTTTCATATTCATAAAAATTTTCAATTTTTTGTTACTTAGAGAGTGCATACAAATTTGGCAATAAGTTCTCTAAACTTTCATTCAAATTTTAGTGCATACAGTTTTTTACTTAGAGAGTTCATACAGTTTTTTAGTGCACTATTCAAACTTTCCTAATGTGCAATAAGAACCTTGAATTTATCAAGTTCTTCACTATGAATTCTCCTACAGAACTTTTATTCAAAGTTTCACATCCTGTCCTTCTATATATATAATCATTGAACGTTAATGTAATGATTTGAATCATTTGACCCAAATTGTTTTAGTACAATTTGAGGTGTAGAAATGTAATTACTATGGATATCATTTCATTTTTCCATATTTATTTTTGCTCTTTTTACACAAGTTAATGAATTTTAAATATAGTACCAAGTACTTTCCCCTGTTTGAGTCACCTTTAAAAATTGTCAAACAAAACACAATAAAATAAATGTATGGTGTTGCTTTTAAAGTTCGTTTTACTCATGCCCTGTGATTAAAAAGGTCAGATGGATGGTACAACATAAATTGGAGACTGATTTAATACAGTTTTCATATTTTGAAGTTCTTATATTGTTTCATTGCACTATAATTAACATTGCATTGCATTCTAATGTATGGTTAGAGACTGATATGTAGAACTCAAATGTTCTGTTTAGTTGGTGAAACCACAAAAGTTAAGCATTTTACTGTAATTTTTCTATTAGGGTTCTCTTAATCTTGATACATGTACTTCATCTTTTTATAATTTCTAAATTTTTTGTCCATATTTACTATGTTATTTGATTTTACTAATATGTTATATAGATTTGTATTGGTTCTCAGTGGGTTGAATTGAGCGAGAGTTTGTTGATCCAAGAATGCTAGGTATGTATACATTATATACTGGATTAATCTAAGTATTCATTTCCTTTTGTTCTCTCTATTTTATTTCATTATATGTAGCCACCATGCTCACTATTATCTTTTAGTATAGGCATTTAATTTTCTAATTTTTGGTTACTTTGAGGTAGGGGTTGAATATGTTGCTGCTGAAAGGGGGGGTGGGGGGGCATGTATTTAAAGAGTGTTGGACTAACTTTCATATTCATAAAAAAAATCAAATTTTGTGTTACTTAGAAAGTGCATAAAAATTTGGCAATATGTTCTCTAAACTTTCATTCAAATTTTAGTGCATACGGTTTTTTACTTAGAGAGTTCATACAGTTTTTTAGTGCACTATTCAAACTTTCCTAATGTGCCATAAGAACCTTGAATTTATCAAGTTCTTCACTATGAATTCTCCTACAAAACTTTTATTCAAAGTTTCACATCCTGTCCTTCTATATATATAATCATTGAACGTTAATGTAGTGATTTGAATCATTTGACCCAAATTGTTTTAGTACAATTTGAGGTGTAGAGGTAAGAGATTACTTAGAGATAAGTTAAGTTCCAGATTAGTTAGAGACTGTCCATAACTTGCAACTTCATATCTTGCAACTTCATATCATATCTGAAAATTTATAAATTTTTTACACCTTTATGTTGCAAATTTTTTACACGATTCAATATCTACATTGTAATGTTTTCACGATGTTTGATTGTAAAAGTTTTATGCTAATGAGTGCACGATTCAATGATTATGTAGTCAACTGTGAACTGATGAGGACAAAAAAATTCTTCATTATTGGCAAACTTGCAACCTCCGCAGTTTGATTACTACTCATTCCTATTATATATGAAATGTAAATTCTAGGAATGAGTACTAATCAAAGTGCGAATGTTGTAAGTTTGCCAATATTGAACCCATTTTCTGTCCTATATGATATATGTTGGCAGATCATATACCTGCTTCGACAGAAAAGGTCGTCTGCCTCCAACTCGGGGTGGACTCATGGACTACACTTATGAATTTTTTGTTAGAAATCATAAGATTCATACTGAGGAGGATTACCCCTATCAAGGTGGAGAAAAATCGTGCAGCAAAGATAAAGTAATCAATTTACACTTTCTCCCTGTCCTTTTCCTTTGTATGATAATATATAAAGGACAATGTATTCCTATGATAATACTATAATTACAAAATTTCATTGCTATTATAATTCAATGTTCTCTTTATATTGCAGTTGAAAAAACATGTTGTGACCATTGATGGCTATGTTGATGTGCCCAAAAATATTGAGAAATAACTTCTACAAGCTATGACAACTTAACCTGCAAGTGTAGGCATATGTGCAAGTGAAAGATAATTTCAACTGTACTAAAAGGTTTGGCTATATTCACAATTTCATTAAGCTTTGGCTATATTCACACAAATGCACGTGAACACGCACACACACAAGAACGTTATTTGTTGGTTTGATGATATTTCTCAAGCAGCGGATATTTAGTGGGCCATGCTCAACTTTTTAATTGTTGAGAAACTTGAAGAGAAAAATTGGGTTGCTGATTATTTTATCCAGTTGATTATTTTGTTAAAAATTGATTTTTTTGTCGGTTGATTCTATTAAACACTTTGTATAAATTCTATCCCTATCCTTTATCTACATTAGTAGTACATTTAGTGCAATCTTGCAAGTGGATGTCAGTAGATTTTTTTATGTCAGTTGATTCATATGTGGATGCTAACTTCGTTCTATTTACATTCTTGTAAGTGGGCATACACTCGTGGTGAGTAATAATGTTTTTGACCAATTGGTATAAAAAGGCAAAAATATATGTTTGGAGATTTTAGGTATTCTCTTCCAATATCTTTGCATTGATAGTTTTAGGTATTCTATAAAAAGGCAAATAGATCTGCTAGGGATTCCAGGTATACATGTTGGTTTCAAATTGCTGTTTTTAGTTATGTGTTTTTAGTTCTCTAGAATACATTTCAATTGCAACTGTTTACAGTCGTTACGTGTTGGTGACTTTTCTTCAGTGCGAATTTCAATTGCAACTGTTTTAACATCTGTGGATCCGCTGAATATTGACGTCGCAATAGATGTGCACATGGGATTTCACACGAAGAAGTTTTAAAGTGCAACACTGACGAGTCGGTTGAGCTCATCAAACAGCTGCAACAAACCAAGACGGCTTTGATCAATTGGGTAGTCGATCTTATGGCGGATGTCGTTGAGCAAGAGGAATCTGACAAAATGATTGCCATAAATATTGCCATAGATTTTTCACCCAACATGACTCAGGTTAGTAACTCAAGCTTCAAACCTCTTTATAAGAGTATCTGACAATGCCTTTACTAATATCTTCTAACAATAGGTTTTTGAACTCATATATGATACACATAATGTGAAATTCGTGTTACAGCTGAATACGATACTGCTGCACTCATAAAGGAAAGTGAGATGAAAAAGCCTCTTGCTGCATTTATTACTGGAGTCATTGGACTACTTATATGGAGAATGGGACATACTGGAGACATTGTATTGGGTGGAAAGGGTACTGCACAAGATAAAATCGAGACGAACAACGAAGCTAGCGCGATAGCGGTCGAGTCTTCAACAAACATTAGACCTGCAATGCATGACGTCTTCAAAAGGAGATCCTTTAGAATAGGTCTTCTCACTTACTATTCAGTTGGAAATCATAATCTATATTAGTCTTATCTAGAACAGGTCTTCATGGACTTGATCACATATATTTATATGTATTCATTGTTAATGAGAAAATGAATTAAATATGATGTAATGCTTTCATTGTATAATGGGTTTTTAATATGATGTTACTTCTACTTATAAAAGAAACTCATTTAATGTCGGTACATATATCCATTTGCTTGGTGCTCGGTTAAGAAGATAAGAATTTTCATGGTTCGAGATTTTATTTAATAACTATGGAGTAATTTAGGCTCAGTCATACTTTAGGTATGTAATGTGTTGTGATCAAGTATAATTGGGGCTAAGTAATCTGACATAAGAGATCTTTGGAAAATTTGACATGAGATACATTTCGATATGAATTTGACAGGAGATACATATCGATCTCTGGACAATTTTCGTTGTGCCTTAAGGTGAAATAATGAAATTTGTTAAAATATATATATATATATATATATATATATATATATAACTAAATGGTGCGTGTTTTATAAAACTAATTAAATTTGTTCAGATTATAAGTAACTACTAATAATTTGCCAAAGTTGATTAAGTTCTATACATAAGCATGTAGTGGTTGATTTTTTTTTTGAAAAATAATTCATTTTCATTAAAAAAAAATGGGGTAGGGATCAAATCATTTGTTTCCATCCACTATTTAGACCCACTAATGTTTTAATTCTTCACTAATTGGCCTAATCGTGTTATGTTGGGTCGGTTCTAATCATGTCATATTGAATCGTATTTACTTATAATGAAAACATTTCGTGCCATGTCAAGAAAAAATGCTGCTATTGAGTAATTTTAGGTCATATGAAAAACAATCCATTGATTCGTTTTTCCGGACCTAATATAAATACATGAAAATTTTCCCAATGTTTTAAAATTGTTTACAATTTTGTTTTAAAAAATAATTTGAAAATTATTTATCTGTTGTGAACTAGATACGATGTGTGCTCTTATCAACGACATACACTTTCAAAACTTTGCAGCGTGCCTTCAGGCACGGGCATACCCTAGTATATATATATATATATATATATATATATATATATATATATATATATATATATATATATATATAAAGTAACATACTTATGTATGTTATAAGCTGAAAAATGATGTCATCTTTTTGGGGTTTGTGAATTGATGGTTGAGATTGAATGTAGGGGATTTGAATCTAATGGTTGAGAATCACTCCAACATAAATGGTTCAGATTAAAGGGGTGGACAGATTTTATATTAGGACTCACAATCATAGGGTGGCTAAATGTAACACCCCACGACTTTGGAGTCGGAGAAATTAAATTTTTGGGAAAATAAAATTTAATTTAATTGGAGAATTTAAAATTTGGGAATTTAAGTCCAAAAATAGAAAATATTTCAAAGTATTCCGGATGATGATTTTGAGGGTACCATCGATCCCGGAAGGGTCGAGATAGTCAAAATGACTGTCATTGGGTTTTATTTCGGCTCCGGAATATTTTTAAGTCAGTTTGACTCAAATTGGTGTAAACGAGTCATTTAAAGTGTGTATTAACATTTAAAACTGGGTTACTTGTTTTAAAGGGGTTTGAGGCTTACGGATGAATCCCTCTCAAATAAAGAAAGAGAGAAAGAAAAAGGAAGAAAGAAAGAAGAAGGAAAAGAAAAGAGAGAGGAAGAAAAAGCTTGGGATTTCCGGCCCAACCGCGACATCGAGGATGATCCAACCTCTACAAATCTGAGGCAAGTGTTTAATCTTGCTAAATAACTATTTGTGTACTTCATTTCATAATTTGTGGGGTAAAGAAATGGTTTTTGGGTA
The DNA here is from genome assembly GCA_949130495.1 of Sambucus nigra. Classification (NCBI taxonomy): domain Eukaryota; kingdom Viridiplantae; phylum Streptophyta; class Magnoliopsida; order Dipsacales; family Adoxaceae; genus Sambucus; species Sambucus nigra. The sequence continues at coordinate 294,129,415 of OX422220.1, forward strand.
TTAATGTCAAAACCTAGATTTTTAGGTTTAATCTTGAAATCAATGTTCAAATATGGATTTAATGGATTAGAAATGGTTGGAATCAACTTTGGGTTGATTAATGGGCTTGAAATCATAAATTGTTGAAGGTTTAAGGGTTAGAAATGGAAAATTAGGGTTTAAAATCCGTGGGTTTTGAAGAAGCAGATGAACCCTTCAAAAATTGCAGGTCCGAATCGATTCGCCCCCTTATGCGAATCGATTCGGTTTAGTGATATTGGCAGGTCTGCATTGACCGAATCGATTCGGACCCAAGCCGAATCGATTCGGACTATTGCAGAAGCCCAGGTCTTTAGGCCCGAATCGATTCGCCTTAGAGGCCGAATCGATTCGGAATAGGGCCGAATCGATTCGGAAAGAGGGCATTTTGAGGTATTTTTCTCCATAGTGATTTCAAACCTTTTTTGGTTGGGTTTATTGAATTGGGGGTCTTCTATTATGATGTAAGAGATATGTTCTTGGAGACATTTAAGGAGTTTCTCACATATTAGGATTTTGGGGACTCCTTAGGGTAACTTGGGTGAAATGTACCCATGTACGTATTGGTGTTACATATGGATATCGGGGAAACCTCTTTGAGGTTGGAATTACCAATTATAGATAAAGGTCTATATATATATATATATATATATATATATATATATATATGTATATATGTTTGAGGTTGAGAACTCTTAGAGAGTGAGGGGTCTCCTATCCTTAGAAATATTTAGACTAAGGAACAAATGATAACTAGATAGGAATAAGGGTTCATAAAATAAATTGAACCATAGGTAAAAGTGGGAAACGGCTTGGGATCGTACTATCGACTAGAGTAAGCGGTAGCGTAAATTCCAGTTGGGAGAGTTCATACGTAATTATGGAGATATGGTCATTGAGATTCCAATACTTGAAATGAGGTTGGAATAAATCGAGATTTTAGATTATTAAGTCATGTGTATGCCTATGGTTAGATAGTACTAAACATAATTATGTACTTTCACATTTAGAGGTGAAATGTGTAGTGATGGATTCCTACACAAATTCTTGGGTGATAACCCTAATGTTGAATATATGAATATATATGTATAGATAATACATATGGTTTTGGGAGACTACTCATCATAGGAAAAATGATTGAATATGTTTCAAGTGAGGGATTGCATTCACATATCGAGGTAAATTAAATGGAAATTGTGGTGACGGCTTGCATATTGAGGATTATGTATACTTATAGCCGAGTTTATGTATCTTATACATATGAACGAGAATTAATTACATATATATGTAGATGTATGGATATGTGAACATGTGTTGATATATATACATCTGTATGTATAAGAATATATGGATATATTTATGTTATGGATAGACATGGTATGGATACTTAAACCTTATATGATGGTTTAATATTTAATCATATGATTGGATCATATGGATATATATATATATATATATATATATATATATATTAATATATTGTGCATGTGAATGATATATATATTTATTTGGTTAAGCATACCCCGCTCATGCTATCATTGGGAAGTTGCGCGCGTAGAGGGTGAGCATCCTGGCTAGAAAAGCAGGGTGTGGATATTCCCCAGGTCATAGCCGTCCCGTGTGTTATTATATGATATATATATATATATATATTTATTTTGGGATGAGATGTGGTGGGTATGTTCCGTCTCATTGCCGGTTTGGAGCTATGACCGCTTCCCGGGACGTCGTGTGCGTGAGTTTACCATGAGATGGGTGTCATTTAGTCCCACCATGGTGGCCCCAGTATTTGCTACGTGAGCCGGGCACTGGGAAGATGATAGCATTGATGCAGTTTATCGGCGATATATATAGCCGGGTATATTATGTGCATGGCCTTGTATATCATATGTAGTATGTACACTTGGCTATTGGATTGATGATGGTATATATATATATATATATATATATATATATATATATATATATATATATATATATATATACGGTTAGAAATAAATACCTATATATATATGTTTATATATATATATCCTATAGATGTAAGGGTATGCACTTTTGTGGAGTACATCTTGGATGATTAGGATGTACTAGATGATTGGGGGATTGATGTATCGTGTTTAAGGAATATTTCGGGTATATCATCCCAAGGATATTATTGGTGATTGTAGATGTTTTCATATTGTAGTCTAAAATATAGTAGTAGTAGTAATAGTAGTAATAGTAGTAGTAGTAGTAGTAGTAGTAGTAGTAGTAGTAGTAGTAGTAGTAGTAGTAGTAGTAGTAGTAGTATGGTATGTACGGCATTATGGATCTCTATGATCGACATTGTCAAAGAATAGTGTAACGGGGCGGTTCCTTGTTTGGATTTCGCTTTGCGAGACTCCCCACGCACGAAATGTAGTACATTGTTGAGATTAGAGAGAAGTTATGTCAATAATTATGTGTGGCATAATGGATCTCCAGGGTCGACGTTGACAAGGAGTAGTGTAAAGAGGTGGTTCCTTGTTTGGATTTCGCTTTGCGAGACACCTCACGCACGAAACGCAGCGCAGCGTTGAAATTGGGGAGAAGTTTTGCCAATATTCCATGTGCATGATATTTAGATATCAATTCTTATGTTTTAGCCTATATATATATATATATATATATATATATATATATATATATTGGGGTAATGCATTGAGAATTATAATTCATTAAATTGTAAATCGGAATCCATAAAGCCTATTAAGGCATAATTGTTTGTATTCATAATCTAGTAAGATTAGAAAAGGGTGGATTCTTGGGCAAAGTTAGGAAAGCAAACTCTCGTGGGTATAGGCTAGGCCTATAATAAGTTAGGTTGTCCTAATAAAATGGGGGTAATTTAATTAAAACTTGAGGACACGAATAGGTGCGCGCCTTTAGATGAGAGGTGAGTTGGGGTTTCACGAGAGTGCGGTCTCACTTTAACTATAAAATAAAGGGCACCGATATTTATTATGCACGGTTAACACACTTGCTAAATATTTCTCACAATCGGGGCTCTGACCCGTTTTCTTTTCTCTCCTGCTTGTATATATATATATTACCACAGGTATCCTACCGCATGGATGCCAGATGACTTTCTCTCCAGGGTCCTGGGAGCCGTGACAGGTGCGGACTGTTACGGGATGTTTCTTGTAGCCGCTTCCTACTTCTTTAAAATTCTAGGTAGGATTCATGTTGTATATTGGGTTGTACCCAAGGGATATTTATATACATGTTTATATTTATTCCATTTCAGTTATTGTATTGGCTGTGACCCGACAACTTATTCGGGTCTACTTTTTGTAGTACATTCGGTTGTATTTATATGGTTCATTTTAATTCTAGCATTTCACTTATTATAGTTCCTTCCTGCATCTTTCTTTCCTTTATTCGAAGTTTTATAGTGTTGGGTTGTTGTATGTTGCAAGTTTTAATTTATTATAACATCTCGCTTATGTGATTTCGGGTAGTTAGTCCTATATTATATAGTACCGATAGTTGATGTTGAGACTGGACCATCTGGAATTCCTGATTTAATATAGTATAGGGCTGGCCACCCGTTATTATTTTATGCGGGTTGTTACAGATGGTATCAGAGCATCAGGTTCTAGAGTCCTTAGGATCTGTGCGAGTTTTCTACATTCTTTCGTTAACGTTCTTGACATAAATCCCTACAAATAGGACTGTTGTGTTCACTGCGTTGTTTTCTTCTGTGAAGTATATTCACTTGATTGACGTTCTGATAACAATTGTCCTTGTTTCATTTCAGACGTCGCCTAGATTTTGTTGTCTAGGAAAGAATAGGTTTAGAAGTACAATACCCATAGCATATTCTGGGTACGCTGTAATCGAGGGTATTTGTTTTCCCTGATTCCGGAGGAGTTATTGAGGAGATTTCTAGCGATGGCTCGAGGTGATTTGTCGGCAGTTGAGTAAGGAAGGAAATTTACTCGAATAGAGAATCTTGGTCTTAATAAGGTAGAATACCTTTCTTTAGGTTTAAGTTACGTTTTGTGCGATATTGGGAACGTCGCATGTGTGGTGTGATGAGTAGCTAGCCGCTACACCGCTAGGGTGTGTAGAATTTTCCGAGTGGAGGAAGTGAGCAAGTATGACCTTTGCATGGAATCTTTGGAGATGATACACCTTTTCGTAACGAAATAGTAAGGGAAGTTTTAGTATCCCAATGAGGGAAGAATTTATTTTTAGATAAAAGTGTTGATATGATGTAGAGGAATTTCATAACTGAGAGGTTCAGAGTTTGGTATATTTATGTGGAGCGGATGTTTAACTCATAATTGTGCTAGTTTTAAGAACTAAGTATTGGCTAGAGTATTGTATTTGTTGAGGCCTTGTGTTCTAAACATAAGGTGTTTGTTTGGCGTGTCGAAAGACGCAGAATATATATTTATTGTATTATTGTATAGGCCCTCGGGCAATATCTAAAATATGAAAAATCTTTTATAAAACCTTAACCCTGGTTCAACTAATCTCAATCCCTGACCTAGCTACACAGTAGTGTATTGGGAGGGTTCCTTGTTTGGATTTCGCTTGCGAGACCTCCCACGCACGAAGGTAGCTAGCGTCAGGAATTGAGGAGAGTTCAACCATTGGGAATTTTAAACTTTTATATAATTAGTATATTGTTATAAATTATATTACCGAGGGTTATCTTACAATTTGAGGCTAATGGAGCCTGATTATGATTTTACGAGTGGAAACTCGGATACGGGGTGTATGGGCACCCCGGGGTAGTTAATTGTTTTTAAAATCCATATGGTTCGACATTAGAACTAGGGAGGATCGGTATAGTGATCCTAAAAGTTGATGTTAGGACTAGATGATATTGAGGTCTTAGACATATCTTAAATTTCGCGGACGAAATTCTTGTAAGGGGGGAAGATTGTAACACCCCACGACTTTGGAGACGGAGAAATTAAATTTTTGGGAAAATAAAATTTAATTTAATTGGAGAATTTTAAATTTGGGAATTTAAGTCCAAAAATAGAAAATATTTCAAAGTATTCCGGATGATGATTTTGAGGGTACCATCGATCCCGGAAGGGCCGAGATAGTCAAAATGACTGTCATTGGGTTTTATTTCGGCTCCGGAATATTTTTAAGTCAGTTTGACTCAAATTGGTGTAAACGAGTCATTCAAAGTGTGTATTAACATTTAAAACTGGGTTTCTTGTTTTAAAGGGGTTTGAGGCTTACGGATGAAGCCCTCTCAAATAAAGAAAGAGAGAAAGAAAAAGGAAGAAAGAAAGAAGAAGGAAAAGAAGAGAGAGAGGAAGAAAAAGCTTGGGATTTCCGGCCCAACCGCGACATCGAGGATGATCCAACCTCTACAACTCTGAGGCAAGTGTTTAATCTTGCTAAATAACTATTTGTGTACTTCATTTCATAATTTGTGGGGTAAAGAAATGGTTTTTGGGTATTAATGTCAAAACCTAGATTTTTAGGTTTAATCTTGAAATCAATGTTCAAATATGGATTTAATGGATTAGAAATGGTTGGAATCAACTTTGGGTTGATTAATGGGCTTGAAATCATAAATTGTTGAAGGTTTAAGGGTTAGAAATGGAAAATTAGGGTTTAAAATCCGTGGGTTTTGAAGAAGCAGATGAACCCTTCAAAAATTGCAGGTCCGAATCGATTCGCCCCCTTATGCGAATCGATTCGGTTTAGTGATATTGGCAGGTCTGCATTGACCGAATCGATTGGGACCCAAGCCGAATCGATTCAGCCTATTGCATAATCCCAGGGCTTTGGGCCTGAATCGATTCGCCTTAGAGGCCGAATCGATTCGCTAGTCCGAATCGATTCGGAATAGGGACGAATCGATTCGGAAAGAGGGCATTTTGAGGTATTTTTCTCCATAGTGATTTCAAACCCTTTTTGGTTGGGTTTATTGAATTGGGGGTCTTCTATTATGATGTAAGAGATATGTTCTTGGAGACATTTAAGGAGTTTCTCACATATTAGGATTTTGGGGACTCCTTAGGGTAACTTGGGTGAAATGTACCCATGTACGTATTGGTGTTACATATGGATATCGGGGAAACCTCTTTGAGGTTGGAATTACCAATTATAGATAAAGGTCTATATATATATATATATATATATATATATATATATATATATATATATATATATATATATATATATATATATGTATGTATGTATATATGTTTGAGGTTGAGAACTCTTAGAGAGTGAGGGGTCTCCTATCCTTAGAAATATTTAGACTAAGGAACAAATGATAACCCAATAGGAATAAGGGTTCATAAAATAAATTGAACCATAGGTAAAAGTGGGAAACGGCTTGGGATCGTACTATCGACTAGAGTAAGCGGTAGCGTAAATTCCAGTTGGGAGAGTTCATACGTAATTATGGGGATATGGTCATTGAGATTCCAATACTTGAAATGAGGTTGGAATAAATTGAGATTTTATATTATTAAGTCATGTGTATGCCTATGGTTAGATAGTACTAAAGATAATTATGTACTTTCACATTTAGAGGTGAAATGTGTAGTGATGGATTCCTACACAAATTCTTGGGTGATAACCCTAATGTTGAATATACGATTATATATGTATAGATAATACATATGGTTTTGGGAGACTACTCATCATAGGAAAAATGATTGAATATGTTTCAAGTGAGGGATTGTATTCACATATCGAGGTAAATTAAATGGAAATTGTGGTGACGGCTTGCATATTGAGGATTATGTATACTTATAGCCGAGTTTATGTATCTTATACATATGAACGAGAATTAATTACATATATATGTAGATGTATGGATATGTGAACATGTGTTGATATATATACATCTGTATGTATAAGAATATATGGATATATTTATGTTATGGATAGACATGGTATGGATACTTAAACCTTATATGATGGTTTAATATTTAATCATATGATTGGATCATATGGATATATATATATATATATATATATATATATATATATATTGTGCATGTGAATGATATATATATTTATTTGGTTAAGCATACCCTGCTTATGCTATCATTGGGAAGTTGCGCGCGTAGAGGGTGAGCATCCTGGCTAGAAAAGCAGGGTGTTGATATTCCCCAGGTCATAGTCATCCCGTGTGTTATTATATGATATATATATATTTATTTTGGGATGAGATGTGGTGGGTATGTTCCGTCTCATTGCCGCTTTGGAGCTATGACCGCTTCCTGGGACGTCGTGTGCGTGAGTTTACCACGAGATGGGTGTCGTTTAATCCCACCATGGTGGCCCCAGTATTTGCTACGTGAGCCGGGCACTGGGAAGATGATAGCATTGATGCAGTTTATCGACGATATATATAGCCGGGTATATTATGTGCATGGCCTTGTATATCATATGTAGTATGTACACTTGGCTATTGGATTGATGATGGTATATATATATATATATATATATATATATATATCCTATAGATGTAAGGGTATGCACATTTGTGGAGTACATCTTGGATGATTAGGATGTACTAGATGATTGGGGGATTGACGTATCGTGTTTAAGGAATATTTAAGGTATATCATCCCAAGGATATTATTGGTGATTATAGATGTTTTCATATTGTAGTCTAAAATATAGTAGTAGTAGTAATAGTAGTAATAGTAGTAGTAGTAGTAGTAGTAGTAGTAGTAGTACGACATTATGGATCTCTATGATCGACATTGTCAAAGAATAGTGTAACGGGGCGGTTCCTTGTTTGGATTTCGCTTTGCGAGACTCCCCACGCACGAAATGTTGTACATTGTTGAGATTAGAGAGAACTTATGTCAATAATTATGTGTGGCATAATGGATCTCCAGGGTCGACGTTGACAAGGAGTAGTGTAAAGAGGTGGTTCCTTGTTTGGATTTCGCTTTGCGAGACACCTCACGCACGAAACGTAGCGTAGCGTTGAAATTGGGGAGAAGTTTTGCCAATATTCCATGTGCATGATATTTAGATATCAATTCTTATGTTTTAGCCTATATATATATATATATATATATATATATATATATATATATATATATATATAGGGGTAATGCATTGAGAATTATAATTCATTAAATTGTAAATCGGAATCCATAAAGCCTATTAAGGCATAATTGTTTGTATTCATAATCTAGTAAGATTAGAAAAGGGTGGATTCTTGGGCAAAGTTAGGAAAGCAAACTCTCGTGGGTATAGGCTAGGCCTATAATAAGTTAGGTTGTCCTAATAAAATGGGGGTAATTTAACTAAAACTTGAGGACACGAATAGGTGCGCGCCTTTAGATGAGAGGTGAGTTGGGGTTTCACGAGAGTGCGGTCTCACTTTAACTATGAAATAAAGGGCACCGGCATTTATTATGCACGGTTAACACACTTGCTAAATATTTCTCACAATCGGGGCTCTGACCCATTTTCTTTTCTCTCCTGCTTGTGTATATATATATTACCACAGGTATCCTACCGCATGGATGCCGGATGACTTTCTCTCCAGGGTCCTGGGAGCCGTGACAGGTGCGGACTGTTACGGGATGTTTCTTGTAGCCGCTTCCTACTTCTTTAAAATTCTAGGTAGGATTCATGTTGTATATCGGGTTGTACCCAAGGGATATTTATATACATGTTTATATTTATTCCATTTCAGTTATTGTATTGGCTGTGACCCGACAGCTTATTCGGGTCTACTTTTTGTAGTACATTCGGTTGTATTTATATGGTTCATTTTAATTCTAGCATTTCACTTATTATAGTTCCTTCCTGCATCTTTCTTTCCTTTATTCGAAGTTTTATAGTGTTGGATTGTTGTATGTTGCAAGTTTTAATTTATTATAACATCTCGCTTATGTGATTTCGGGTAGTTAGTCCTATATTATATAGTACCGATAGTTGATGTTGAGACTGGACCATCTGGAATTCCTGATTTAATATAGTATAGGGCTGGCAACCCATTATTATTTTATGCGGGTTGTTACACTAAAGTACAACCTAAGATATGGATTTTCTCCATATCTTCACTTCAAATCACATACTTTACAACATCCACACCAAAAACCAAGAGAGAGAGCTGCAGAGAAAAGATGACGCTCAAGCTGAAACCGATTGAGTTTCTCCTCACGGTGAGTTTTTACTGTTCATTGTTTGTTAAAAATCATCATTTTTAACTGTATTGATGGGTTTAAAAATCATCATTGAGTTTTTACCATCCATAGTTTATCCTTACGGTTGAATGTGTTTTTTATTACTGGGTTTCTTTGTTATTACTTGGTTTATCCTCACACTCAGCTCAGCTCTCAATCTTATCTCTGAGATCCTCACTCTCTCTCTCTCTCTCTCTATCACACACACACAAACACACACACACATCTTCTCCACCTCTCCGAGCTCCACAACTCTCTGCCTTTCTCCCTCCAATCGTAACTATCTGCTTCTTCATTTTTAAGATCCCCACATCTGGCTTTGCTTTTTTTTGAGTTTTTTTGAGTTTTTTTTATACGACTCTGGAAATGAACAACTCTGCTTTTTTGGGTTTTTTGGATACGAACTCTAGCTCTCCCTTTTTTGTTTTTTTTTTTAAACGAACAACTCTACTTTGATATATTGGTGTTTGAAAAAATGGGCATTATCTCAACATCCATTTTGATTTATGGGATACTCATTTTGCGTTTTTTTTTTTGTTTAGAGTATATCTTGCAGCATCTTTGGTGTTTAACGGTGCCGTTTTAGGTGAGTTCGTTTCTTATCTTGAAAACACACTAAATGGGTCTCTATTTATTTTATTTGATAAATGGGTCTCTATTTCGAACCTTGAAAACACACGAAATGGGTCCCTTATATTCAAATCAAGCGAAATGGATCTTTGTTTATAGGTCACGCCATACACGAGTCAACACTAAACACCATCCTGATGAAGATAGATCTGGCCACCGACTGGTTCAAAACCTGCTTGCTGTCTTATTTCATCCTTTGAAGTTTTCATATCGATGATGGGGGTGTACATAGAGGAGAAGCAACGAAGGATGAAAAAGTGAGTTCAAATGTCGTCGGGCCTGCCTGAGACGATAACACAGGAACGGAGCATTGAAGTTGGTGAGCTGGTGGGTAAACTCCCTAGCCGACAAAGTCACATATGGGTTTATTAAACAGATGGTAAGCTTGGGTGGCCAACAGGTGAATGAGTCGAAAAGGTTGGAAATTAAATAAGTGATGGACAAAAAAATGGAATATAATATTGTATTTAGGTTTTGGTTGTGTTTCTACTCTCATTTTCAAGTGTGAAAGACACTATTATGAATTAATAGGCCGCCAGTTGCTATGGAGAAAATTTTTTCACTCTCATATTTAATTCTTGACAAAAAATGTACGCTTCTTTGTACTTATATGTATCTAAAGGTAGCGACTTATTTATTATGGAGTGTTTATTGTTGTTGTAAATTTTTTTTAGAAAACCAATAGTTTTTGTTTTCAACCCAACTTTTTTAGAAACCCAGTAGTTTTGTTTATTGCACAGTGTTTATTGCATAGTGTTAATATGAGGATGCTGAGAAATTTGAAGTGAGAAGGAAATTAATTTGCGTTTGAATTTGTAAATACATGTGTTAGTTCACATTTTACTTTTTACTTATTTTATTTCAGAGAAAAAGAAAACCTTGGTCAAAGTTTTTAAATTGTTTAGAAAAACTTTTTCTACTTAAAAATAAATTATGTTGTAATGTAAAACTCTATGACTTTAATTGTTTACCTTAGAGGCAAATTTGATTTCCTTTCAATCTTGAACCTCGCTCTGATTGTTCTTTGAACTGACTATTGTTTTATATATAAACTAATTGTACAGATAATTTACACCTATAAATATTGTCTTATACTTTTTATATATGATTTGTTCAATTTCTTAAAGTCCACAAGTGGGCTGAGATATCAATCTTTTGAGTCCCACGTTGGTTGACTCAAGTTGATGGCTTACAAGAAAAGAGTTGGTATATGTCATAATACCTTTCAGTCGATTTTTATGGATAATATATCTACTGCCTTACGTATAAACCCTTGGGCCCCGTGCGAATAATTTAGATTGGCAGTTGTCTTTTGCAGGCTCCACATATGCCTACAGCAATGATTTGTCTTTACATCACGTCAATTACTTTTTGTTTTTTATTTATACTTTTTTCATATCTGAGATTTCGTTTCAGATATATATTTTTTATTTGGAGCCTCACGTCCGGGCCCTAAAGATGTTTTAATTATGGTGATAATTGTGTCTAACAAAAATATAGAACATTCTTTTTAAAGAAACAATGGTCGGAACTTTTATTATAAACTATAGTTTTTATAAACGATTAAAATAATAAATACGACTTGAAATAATATTTTACCTATCTCGAATTCAATCCAAGTAAAAGTGACAAAACATGAAATAATTTTTTTAACAAAATTTAAAGTTGACAAAAATAAACATGACTCGAAATAATATGACACGTCATGAAACAATTTTTTTTAACAAATCATGTATACTATATCAAGAAAAAGTGGAAATATACAAAATATTTTTTATACCCTAAAAAGGAATCCAGCCAAAATATACGCGAAGCGACACGACATTAAATATTATTGTTTACTTATCTCGAACACGGCCAAAGTAAAAGTGGCAGAACACAATATTTTTTTAATCAAATATGAACTTGACAAAAATAAACACGACACTACAAGAATTTTTTTTACCAATCACGAACACTACCACTACCGTTTTGCGGAATAGTCATATAAACAATGGATATAATGGCTATTTTTTAAAATTACACTTTGTTTTGTTGGGGAACAAAATTTTTGTCGTTTTGCGATTACGTATTTTGGAAAATTTTGCCACTTTGTTATTATGTATTTTTAAATTTTTTGTCGTGCCTTCAAGCACGGCATACCCTAGTGTGTATATATATATATGGATATATTGAGGTCACTCTAAGAGAGTGATTTAATATTGGTAGTTGTAATAATAGAACTATGTGTATGACATAACGGATCACTACGATCAACATTGTCAAGGAGTAGTGTATTGTGGGGGTTCCTTGTTTGGATTTCGCTTTGTGAGACGCCCCACGCACGAAATGTAGTACAATGTTGAGAGTGGAGAGAAGTTTTGTCCTTATTAATTTGTATGCATGTTAGTTAGAAACTAAATCATATTATTGAAGCCTAATGTCTATGGGTAACATATTAAGAGTTATAACTATTGTAAGCTAATAAAATTGGAAACTAACCTAATATAACATATATCTGTAAATATAATTTAGTGTGATTAGGATGGGTAGGATTCTTGGGTTATGTTAGGATAGCAGGTCTCGTGGGTACAGGTCGTGCCTATGGTAAGTTAGGTTGTCCTTATGGGTAGGGGTAACTTAATTAAGATTCCAGGACGCGAATAGGTGCGTGTTGTTAGATGAGAGGTGAGTTTGGGGATTTCACGAGAGTGCGACTCCACTTTAAATTATGAAATAAGTGCATTTATATTTATTTTGCACGGTTAACACACTTGCTAAACATTTTTACAACTCGGGCTCTGACCCGTTTATATTTCTTTCTCTCTCTCTCTCTCTCTCTCTCTCTCTCTCTCTCTCTCTATGTATATATATATATATATATATATATATAGATACTAGCGGAATGCCCGTGCCTGAAGGCACGACCAAAATTTTCAAAATAGGTTATTGCAAAATGACAAAAAATTCGTTCCATAACAAAAGAAAGTGTAATTTAAAAATAAAAATTTCATTTATCCCCTTTGTTTATTATCTATCCAGCCTCTTAACAAATAATAAATTATCCAACAATACTACTAAAGAAAAAAAGGGATAATACTAAAGAAGGTGAGGAAAAAAAATCTATCAAATTGCAGTCCAAAAATAATGGCCCAATAGATATCATGTTTTGAGGCCAAACACACTACACTAAAGCCAAGAATCCAAACTAAATACTGTAAATAGGTCATATATAAATCAAACAATGATGTCTTAGCCACAAGCATCCAACCCATACATAAAACACAAACACACATCTCTCCACGTTGAATATTTTGTGCCAAAAGAATGTCATGACCATCTCAAAATTGTTTACAAATCTCTCCACGTTGAATATTTTGTACTCTCCTCTTTAAAAAAAAAATACTTTAACAATACTAATAGTCCCTTATGAACCTCCTGTAAACATAATCAATTTAACTCAATTCATGACACTAATACCAAAACGCAAAAATAATTTCGTAGAAACAACATAAATGGTGGACGCGAGTCAATTGCATAACATGTCTTGTACATAATGTACGTCATAATTACAAAGATACACACAGTTATATATTAATGTGTGGACCCTCAATAATTTCAATTATATCAGATCCCATTTAAATACAATAGTTAATGACTCAGATATATGAAATCTAAGTAAATAAAACACATCTCGTCTCTGTTGAAATATTGATTTGGTGCAATTAATCAAATTATATGTAGTGAATTTTTCTTGATAGAATCATTTTGAAAAAAAATCATCTTAGTTTTAAAGAATCGGTTGTTTAAATAATTAAAAATTATCTTATTTCAAAATTTTTAATAGATATTTAATCCAATCCTTTTTATTTTGTTTCAAAAAGTACTAAAACACTAATTTAACCAATATTATCTTATTTTTAAAGGTCCGCGCAAGCGGCACATATTGAGTGTTTTTATTTTGTTCCAAAAAGTCCCCTAATTTAACCAACATTATCTTATTTTTAAAGATCCGCGCCAACAACAAAATATGTGGTGAGTGACTTTTTGGAACATAGTTTTTTTTATTTTTGTCGCGAGGAACTTTTTAATAGTAATCATCATTTTTTTATTTTAAAAAAATATTTACTTTAATTTTAATTAAAAAAAACTGTTTAATTTAATGTTTTAGATTCACGACTGATTAGTGTCGCTCGTGCGAACCTACATTCCCGGAGAAACATCATTTATTAAATGTGGGTCCACGCTAGCGTCACTAATCAATCGCGAATCTAAAACATCAAATTAGCATGGTTTTTTTTTAATTAAAAATGATTTTATGAAGAAAAAAAATGCGTATCGTGCCTTAGCTAAGACAATTTAATTGACATTAGATAGAACATAAAACTTATTTTATCAACAAAAAAAAACACCCAAAAAAAATGTTAAAACTGATTTAAAAAAAATTATTACCTAAAAAAAATTACTACATAAATAATTTTTGTTACGGCATGTCGTGTTTTATTAGGTTATGTTCGTATTTGGTAAAAAAAAATCGTTTTTTGTCACATTTAATTGGGTCTGTTCGGGTTATTTCAATTTAGTCATGTTTGAGTTCCTTTTTTTTATATATATAAAAACACAGTTTTTTTATATAAAAACACAATTTTCTTTTTATAAAAATACATTTTTTTTTATTTTATAGAAATAAAATACCTGTCCAATCTACCCTCACCAACCCTACCCCTAGCCCACTGTACCAAGATAGGCTACCCCATCCCTAGCCTATTGTACGAAGCTACCGGCTCTAGGAGCAACCCTATGTTACACCCAAATAATACTATGTATGAAATTTCAAGGATCCTTTTGTTCAAAAGGCATACCATACAATACAACTATGAAACTGGAAAAGTATATTCATGGGAAGGATACATGTTAAAGAAAAATAAAAGACTTTCGGAGATATTTCACAATATTGTGAAGACATTAGGATTATCGATCACTTTTTCACTTGTAAAAAATAATAATTAAAATTGAAAAAAAAAACTATAGTTAATTTTTTTTGTTAGTGTCTTTTTAAAAAAACTTTATTTTGACATACTCTTATCACTTGTTCATATAAATGAACTTTTTAAGGCAGCATAGCTGTTGCTGTACAAAGATTAATGATAAACCTCTATCACTTATTTGTGTAAATGAATTTTTTTACAACGCTAAAGTTGTGGGTCTATATTCTATAGTTTAGAAAATATATACATCAAGATAAAAAAATTAAAATAAACAAAAAGGGGAAGCAACAAAACGAAAGAACGTGATTAAGTTGTGAGGTCATTCCCTTCTTAAAGTACACTGTTTCTTTGTTAACTATTTCATAAATCAAATTAAGGACCTTTCGAAACATTAGCTTAGAATACAGGATGAACAGTTATCTTATTTTCATTTACCGTATATTCATTTACCATGAATGCCCCCACTACCACATGGATAAAACTCAAAAGAAACTATAGTGGAGAAACCAAACACTTGAGCCACCAAAAATAAAAATTCATAACATGTCTATATTTATAAATACAAACTGATGTGATCCATCAAACTTCAAACATAAATCTTAGACCTGTTTTGGAACCAAGAAATAAATACAAATACTCACTGAATTGAAGAGATCCAAAAGAAATAAAAATGATCCAGCAATAGTTAGCTTCTTCATCCTTACACTTATATAGAGAACATGATTCTTACACCTGGTTTAGAACTAAGAGACAAAACAAAATATATTCAGTCTTTTTCGGTAAAAAAAAATCAAAATGAAATATTGAAGGAAAAAAATCGAAAAAATACAAAAATACCTTAATAAATAATAGGCATAGAAACCCTGTTGAGATTTGCAAAACAAAACCAAAAAATAACTTTCACTACAAATAGAATGGACCTTCTTTGCACGATTTATCTGTATTGAATACAGAACACTCAAATTTACACTTAAGAATCACCAACTGATGAGAAGAACCTAAATACAAACAGAAAGTTATCATACAATAGAAAATAAAGCAAGTGTAAAATAAAATAAACTAAGCAAAATAAACATTTCCTCACCATTCAACTCAAGTCTGTAATAAAACCGTGGCATGGACTCTTGAACCTGCGATTGGATCAGAACCAATGATTTGAGAGGGAAACTGCTAATACACCCCTACAGCTTGAAAAGCATCTTGGGTCTTCCTTTTCAGGCATTTAGATTTGATATTCGAGGACACAACTTGCCTGAAAATCTTAGGTTGAACCCACACCATCGGAGGATAGGAGTATTGTTGGACCATCCAGCGTTGTAATGGAGTTTTTCTCCAGCTGGGTTACGGAAGATCAAAATAAAGGAGACGGATTGGGGAGAGAAAATTAAAACTAATTAAAAAGGTATTCCTCGAACCATGTGATATGATTGGAAGGTCCTTCTCGAGCCTTGTGTTCTTAATATTTAAGGCATATATGAGAAGGGTTTTGAGTGGTTATATCGAGGGTTTGGGGAAGGTAGATAGATGTGACGTAGACGTGTCTGATAGAAGAAGAGGCTTACCAAGTAAGCTTAATTTTAAAATAAAGTGTTAGACAAAGATCTGTCCAACCGTTGGATCCCTGGTGAGATGGAGCAATCCCCCACCGTTAATTATCTTCACTCTTTATGTAACAGTGAAAACACCCTTGCTCCTTATTTTATATATATATATATTACTACATGTGTCCCACCGCATGGATGCCAAATGCCCTTCTATCCAGAGTCTTGGGAACCGTGACAGGTGCGGACTGTTGCGGGATTTAGATCGTAGTCGCTTCTTATTTCTTTGTAAATCTAGATATGATTCATAATTGAATATCAGGTTTATACCCAAGGTATTGTAATACCCCGCATTTTTATCGATATTTATTTATGGGATTAATTAAATTAAATGTGAATTAATTGAGAATTAATCCGGATAAAATACTAACGAGATGTGAGTTGGTATTTGATTATAATGTGTATATATGGCAATATATGAATGTTAAAAATATTGAAATTATCGCGAGGCTGAAATACGACAATTTGGAAAATTTAATTGGGACGCGCGTGTCAGTCGCGTCGAGAATGAATTTATGAGATTTAAAAATAAATTATTTTTCTTTTGACCAAATAGTCATTTTGAGTGTGCCAACGTGTCCGAAAGGGTCCAGATAGTCAGAAAACACTAGCCGGGGGTTTAATTTGGGTCCCGGGGCATTTTTAGGCCAAACCGGCAACCCAAAAGGGTAGTTTGGTAATTTCGGAAATTTGGTAATTAAAACCCACGAAAATTATACTTTAATTACAACTTATCATTAAACCCACTAACCCATTTTCAACCCTAATCTAAGTATTGGGCTACGGGAGAAGTTAAGAAAATATTAAAACTTGCCAAAAACCAACCCCCCACCTCCATTGTCATCTTGTGAGAAGACTTGTAGATAGAGAGAGAGAGGAGAATTCTGCAGAGAGAGAGAGAGAGGAATTCAACCATCTCCAACCAACAACAAATCTGAAGAACATAAGGCAAGTGATTTAGTTACAATTGATTCAATGAATGTGTTCTTCCATGTTTAGTGTAATTATCGAATTGCTCTTGGAAGATTGATATAGACCCATGAATTTGAGGATTAAAACTATAAACCATGTTAGGAATTGCATGTAGACATATTCTGGACGAATTATGAATCCAAAACATAATACTTGATGATCTAAAAATGGATTAAAAAAGAGAATTACTGTTGTTCTTGAAAGAAATAGAAAACTAGGGTTCTTGAGGATGTTTTGATCTAAATAAGGCCTTTGGGTGATGATTAATTAGTTTTAGAACGTTAACAATGTTGTAGGATGATTATTTGATGATATTATAACGTTAGAATGAAGTTTCATGCATTTTAATGAATTTTTGGGACGATTTGAGGACTGCAAAACGAAGCAGTCCGTAACCTATCTGGTGCAATCGATCGATCGACATTCATCAGTCGATCGATCGACCACCATCGATCGATCGAACATACAAGGTCGATCGATCGACCTTCCCAGAATGAGTAAAATCTTCCCGTTTAAAATTTTAAGGATGTTAACCCTAGAAAATTATTGATGGAGACTTTGTGAGTATTCTTAGACTTAAGGAAGACCAGTAGGTATGGTTGTGAAATCGAACCTTAATTAGAATTTAATTTGGGATAGTTGTCTAAAATCCAATAAAGCTCGACGATTGAGATAATATTAGGGTTAAAAGAGTAAATTCGAATGATTTGATGAAATGAGGTTTGTGGCAGAAATAATGACCTTAAGAATAATGAAATTAAATGTGGAAATAATAGGAGACTTAGTAACCTCTTTGAGATAGGTTTTAAGTATAAGAAACTAGGATGTGAGATGTGTCGACAGTCTACATTATATATTATTGGAAGACTTAAAATGCATAAAATTGGAATAATGTTATAGGGATGTAGAATATACCTTTATTAATATTAAGATATCTAAGACGTGTGAATGCTTAGTATATGACTTATGTGTATGACATACCTACCATACTTGCTATCACGGAGGTCGTCGTTCGTGTTGGGCCAACTAATCTTTGTGTGCCTACGGGGGGATTTAGATTGGTACCTTAAGAACATAATACTAGAATGACTTATTTGTGAGTTAATAAGTCAGCTGACTATGGAGCGTAGGTATGTACGTGACCCATGGATATGTTGAATTATGTTCGCCTCCATTTTTGTGTGTTGTGCTTATTCTAACAATTCCTCAGAGATTCGGAATTTGTAATCCTTATGTACGTGATGTACCGGGATGAGATAGCAGAGTATGTGCACCGTAGCCTAGACTAGGGGTGCCTATAATGTATATTTATGATGTGAATAATATACAACTAATGTTCAGTGAAATACTTAGTAAAGTAACGATGTGTATACTTGTGCTATTTTAATAGAGATTAAAATGAGAACTCCACATAATAAAAGGTTGTTATTATGGAATTAAGGCACATACATGGTATACTTTAATGACATGAATAAACCCTTAAACCTATAAAGTGAAGCCAGGTTTTGTATTAGACTAGTTAGTTAGTAGCATAACTAGTACGGGCTATGGATGCGTTAGGAGTGCACATTAGTTGAGAGGTGAGGAGCTCATGTGAGTGCACGTCCTAACATGTATTTTGCATTCATTGTTTTAATGTTATTAAAGCACTGGCTGTTTTTAAAATACTCTCCACTTTCGGGCTCTGACCCGTTTACTTTCAAATCTATTTTTTTGTAAAAACCTTTTAGGTGCCCAGCCACAAGGACACCATGCATAGTATTTCCATTCAGGCGACGAGCTGTAGCTGTTGTGGAAGTTACAAGGCCTTGATAGTAGACGCCTCCTTTTCTAGTCTTGACTCTATATTCAGTTTCATCATTTGTAGGGCATGTCGCCCATTTCTATTTAGAGACATTTCATATTTCAGTTATTCAGATTTTGGCATGTAATTAATTGAGAGTACACTGTTCTTTTTATTTCAGTTGTGGGATTGTTGTGAGGAGTATTTCCTCCAGACTTATTATTATTTGTTGGTTATTCTATTGCTTCTTTATGGTGAATGGTTATGTTATTCTTTCATAATTCTTTTATTGCATGTTAATCAGTTTTAATTTAAAATTTGACAACTTACTTTTTAAATACTAGGTGGTTAGTAATCATTAAATGTTTTCGACAGTGATGCTATTAACTGAACCAACTTGGCATTTTGAATTAATTTAATAAAGGAGTAGCTACCCGGTGTTTAATTAGTCGGGGTGTCACAGGTGGTATCAGAGCATCATGTTCTAGTGTCCTTTAGGATCTGTACGGCTTATTATGTTTCCGCTGAGCTTTCTTTGATATAGAGCCCTATATTTTAGGACTGTTGTATTCTTTTACGTATGCTTCGCTCTTCAGCTATTTTGGGTTTATAACTGCGAACTTATAGACCTTAATCTTATTTCAGATGCCTCCACGACGTGCACCACGGGTTCCTAAGAATGCACAGCCAGAGCCCCAGCCAGCTCCAGTACAGGGCACCATGAATGCCGCTGAGGTTGCAACCATTGTAGCCCAAGCGGTAAATTCCGCTCTCGCCGTTGTACAGCAGGCACCACCTCAGGCGCCAGTAGTCGCTCCGATTCAGGCACATCCATTCCCGTCTGCTTGGGAACGCGTACGTGATGCTTTTCAGAAAGCACACCCACCGGAGTTCGCAAGTAGCTCCGATGTTGTGGTTTCAAGTCAGTGGAGGAAAGACATTCAGAGGCACTTGAGGATGTATGAGTGCACCGATGTTCAGAAGCATATACTAGCTACTTTTAAGCTAGTGGGATCTGCACTACAGTGGTGGGAGTCTATTACCACCATGGAGGAGAGAGATACTCTCACGATACAGGAGTTTTGGGTGCGGTTCGACCGCAAGTATTTTCCGTCAGCTGTTCATACAGAAATGAGGAGGAAGCTAATGAACCTCAAGCAGGAGGGGAGAAATGTAGCGGAGTACGAGGCAGAGTTCACTAATCTGCTGAACATTATCCCTGATGAGATTCCGACGGAAGGGAAGAAGATCCAAAAGTTTATGGATGGATTGACTTGGAGGATCCGTTAGCACTTGTTGGGAAATCTCTCGTTAGCCACCTATTCTGATGTGGTTAATGCAGCACTGCTCCATTGCCAGGACCACCGCTTTCACTTGACAGAGGGGAAGCGATCAGGAGAGTCCAGCCATCAGGGCAGGATAGGGGGAAATGGTGCCAGCGGGGCACAATCAGCTCAGGGTCAGTATAGGCAGGGTGATCAGGGTTCATAGTAGGGGGATTCTAAGAGATTCTGATCAGGGGGTTTCAGGAACGGTCAGGGGGGATTCCGGAATGGTCAGCAGGGTCCAAATGGCCATCAGGGCCAGCAGGGGCATAATGGTCAACAACAGTTTCAGCAGGGCCAGCAAGGCCAGGGCAGAAATGGTAACGGTCGCCAGGGTCGTGGTCAGCAGGGGCAGCGAGGGGGAAACTTATAGGGGAAGTGTTTCATTTGTGGTAAGATTGGCCACAAACGTCAGGATTGTACTGATAGGGGCAGGGCCCCGCAGCAGCAGCAGTAGGGTGCTCGACAGGAGCCGCAGAGGCCTATGTTTCCCGCCTCCCTCCCAGCACCACCACAGATGGCAGCATTACCACCCATTCCAGCAGTCCCAGTTCAGCAGGGACAACTTCAGTATCGGAGAGTGTATCAGCTCCAACAGGTCGCAGCCCCACAGGATCCACCAGCCATTGAGGGAATGTTCTCTATTCAGGGGACTCTGGGGCATATTCTATTTGACACGGGGGCTACACATTGTTTCATTGCTATGAGATTTGCACGCACCATTGGGTTGTTAGACACCGTCGAGAGTACGGTTACTTGTGTAGATTCGTCGTTGAGTAGGGGTTCCATGATTTCCCTTGTATGTAGAGGCGTGGGTATAGAGATTGGGAGGTTTACTTTACCCGCAGATATGTTAGTGTTAGAGATGACCAAGTATGATGCCATTATTGGTATGGATTGGCTAGTTGCGTACCGAGCCATGATTGACTGTTTTAGTAGGAGTATTATCTTTGCCATTCGCGGGCAGGAGATGTTTTTAGTGGCGATGCCTCATCCTGAGGGAGGATCGTCCACTCATTTGTACTATATAGAGGAGGAGACCTCTAAGGAAGTGGTGATACCACTTGATTCGATTCCGGTTGTTTGAGAGTTTGCCGATGTATTTCCGGATATACCTGGATTACCTCCGAGTAGAGAGATAGATTTTGTGATCGATTTGACGTCGGGCACTCGGCCTATTGCCCGCGCACCTTACCGTATGGCTCCAGCTGAGATGAGAGAGTTACGGGATCAGATTGAGCAGTTGTTGGGTCAGGGGTTTATACGGAGGAGTACTTCGCCGTGGGGTGTCCCTGTATTGTTCGTAAAGAAGATGGATGGATCGTTGAGATTGTGTGTGGATTACCGGGAGTTGAATAAGGTCACGATACGGATAAAGTATCCGTTGCCCCGAATCGATGACTTATTCGACCAGCTGAGAGGAGCTTCTTTCTTCTCAAAGATTGATTTGCGATCAGGATACCATCAGTTGCGTATCAGGGAAGAGGACGTCTCGAAGACTGCTTTCTTAACGAGATATGGTTCCTATGAGTTTCAGGTTATGCCTTTTGGCTTGACCAACGCTCCAGCCGTGTTTATGGACTTGATGAATAGGGTGTTTAGAGAGTTCCTAGACCAGTTCGTCATTGTTTTCATTGATGATATTCTGGTTTACTCCCAGACAGAGGAGGAGCACGCCGAGCATTTGAGGCAGGTTTTACAGACGCTACGTCAGAACGAACTGTATGCAAAGTATGGGAAGTGTGGGTTTTGGTTGAAGGAGGTTCAGTTTTTGGGGCATATTATTTCCGACCGGGGGATATCTGTTGATCCGGGGAAGGTATCCGCGGTAAGGGAGTGGGGACAGCCCACGACACCGACTGAGATCCGTAGTTTCTTGGGCCTAGCAGGATACTACAGGAGGTTTATTCGGGGTTTCTCAAAAATAGCGGGTCCTTTGACACATCTGACTCGTAAAGGTGTGACGTTCATTTGGAGTGATGCCTGTCAGTTGGCATTTGATGAGTTGAAGGAAAAGTTAACCTCAGCACCTGTGTTAGCATTGCCGAGACCGGGAGTTGAGTATCTAGTTTACACCGATGCGTCCTTACAAGGACTTGGAGGTGTACTGCCGCAGGAGAGTCAGGCCATAGCTTATGCTTCCCGTAAGCTTAAGCCTCACGAGAAGAATTACCCCACCCATGACTTGGAGTTAGCGGCAGTTGTATTTGCCCTTCGGATTTGGAGACATTATCTTTTTGGGGAGAAGTTTCGATTGTTCACGGACCACAAGTCCTTGCAGTACCTATTCACGCAGAAGGAGTTGAATATGCGGCAGCGAAGGTGGCTTGAATTTGTTAAGGATTATCAGTTTGATATCCAATATCACCCGGGGAAGGCTAACGTGGTAGCAGAAGCGTGGAGCCATAGACCAGTAGATGAGGTGGCAGGGGTGTGGAAGGCAAAGTTGAAAGAGTTGGGACACCAGGATGAAGTGGCCCGATCGTTCATGTCTGTGATGACTGTTACATCGCAGATTGTCACAATGGTAAAGGCACAGGCAAATGACTCGTTCTGTCAGGATCAGATAGTTCGATTACTAACAGAGGGAGCCGAGTCCTATACCGTTAGCTCAGACGGGGGATTACGCTTCAATGGGAGACTGGTAGTTCCAGAAGGGGAGGAGTTGCGACACGAAGTAATGGCAGAGTCGCACGGCTCACGGTTCGCGGTACATCCCAGTGGGGACAAAATGTACCAAGACATGAGACGTCAGTATTGGTGGAGCGGGATGAAGAGAGATATCGCCGTGTTTATTTCTAAATGCGCCACTTGTCAGCTGGTAAAAGTGGACCATCAGAGACCGGCAGGACTTCTACAACCATTAGAGGTCCCGATGTGGATGTGGGAGAGCATCTCCATGGACTTTATTACGGGGTTACCTACGTCACAGAGGGGTCACGACTCCATTTGGGTAATTGTGGACAGGTTGACCAAAGTTGCTCATTTTCTACCCGTAAGGACAGACTACACTACGGGACAGTATGCCCAGCTCTTTATTGCATAAATAGTGAGACTTCACGGTGTGCCCCTAAATATTGTGTCTGACCGAGACAAGATATTTGTTTCACGATTTTGGGAGAGTTTTCAGGAGGCCATGGGCACGGATTTGCGGTTGAGTACGGCATATCACCCACAGACCGATGGGCAAACCGAACGTACAAATCAGATGTTGGAGGACATGTTACGTATGTGCATCATTGATTTTGGGGGTGGATGGGAGCAGTATCTTCCACTGGTGGAGTTTGCTTACAACAACTCCTACCAGTTCACCATTGGCATGGCTCCATTTGAGGCATTGTACGGTATACCTTGTCATTCCCCAGCATGTTGGTTGGAGGTGGGGGACAACAAACTACTTGGGCTGGAAGTGATTCAGGATACTTCGGCAAGGATAGAATTGATACAGAGTCGCATTCGGGTAGCTCAAGATCGGAAGAAGAGCTATGCTGATGCGAAGAGGTTCTTCAGGGAGTTCCAAGTGGGGGACCAGGTTTTACTCAGAGTATCTCCTATGAAGGGGATTATGCGATTTGGGAAGAAAGGGAAGTTGGCACTGAGATACGTGGGACCATTTCCTATCATCGAGCGGATTGGGTCTGTTGTGTATAGACTTGGGTTACCGGAGCATTTACATAGGATTCATGATGTGTTTCATATTTCCTCGCTAAGGAAATATCTTAAAGATGATTTGGCTCATTCTCACATTGCTTTGGAGGACATCGATCTCCAGCCCGATAGCTCCTACGAGGAGGGGCCGATTGCTATTTTGGATCGAAGTGAGCGGAAACTGCGGTAAAAGATAGTTCCGTTAGTACGTGTTCAGTGGAGGCATCATAATGCCGAGAAGTCCACATGGGAGCGCGAGGATGAGATGCGCGAACGTTATCCAGAGTTGTTTTTACCAGGTACCTTTTAGTTCCGAATTTCGGGACGAAATTCTGTTATTAGGGGGGAAGTATGTAATACCCCGCATTTTTATCTATATTTATTTATGGGATTAATTAAATTAAATGTGAATTAATTGAGAATTAATCCGGATAAAAAACTAACGAGATGTGAGTTGGTATTTGATTATAATGTGTATATATGGCAATATATGAATATTAAAAATATTGAAATTGTCGCGAGGCTGAAATACGACAATTTGGAAAATTTAATTGGGACGCGCGTGTCAGTCGCGTCGAGAATGAATTTATGAGATTTAAAAATAAATTATTTTTCTTTTGACCAAATAGTCTTTTTGAGTGCGCCAACGTGTCCGGAAGGGTCGAGATAGTCAGAAAACACTAGCCGGGGGTTTAATTTGGGTCCCAGGGCATTTTTACGCCAAACCGGCAACCCAAAAGGGTAGTTTGGTAATTTCGGAAATTTGGTAATTAAAACCCACGAAAATTAGACTTTAATTACAACTTATCATTAAACCCACTAACCCATTTTCAACCCTAATCTAAGTAGTGGGCTATGAAAGAAGTTAAGAAAATATTAAAACTTGCCAAAAACCAACCCCCCACCTCCATTGTCATCTTGTGAGAAGAACTTGTAGAGAGAGAGAGAGAGAGAGAGAGGAGAATTCTGCAGAGAGAGAGAGAGGAATTCAACCATCTCCAACCAACAACAAATCTAAAGAACATAAGGCAAGTGATTTAGTTACAATTGATTCAATGAATGCGTTCTTCCATGTTTAGTGTAATTATCGAATTTTGTCTTGGAAGATTGATATAGACCCATGAATTTGAGGATTAAAACTATAAACCATGTTAGGAATTGCATGTAGACATATTCTGGACGAATTATGAATCCAAAACATAATACTTGATGATCTAAAAACGTATTAAAGAAGAGAATTACTGTTGTTCTTGAAAGAAATAGAAAACTAGGGTTTTTGAGGATGTTTTGATCTAAATAAGGCCTTTGGGTGATGATTAATTAGTTTTAGAATGTTAACAATGTTGTAGGATGATTATTTGATGATATTATAACGTTAGAATGAAGTTTCATGCATTTTAATGAATTTTTGGGACGATTTGAGGACTGCAAAACGAAGCAGTCCGTAACCTATCTGGTGCAATCGATCGATCAACATTCATCAGTCGATCGATCGACCAACATCGATCGATCGAACATACAAGGTCGATCGATCGACCTTCCCAGAATGAGTAAAATCTTCCCGTTTAAAATTTTAAGGATGTTAACCCTAGAAAATTATTGATGGAGACTTTGTGAGTATTCTTAGACTTAAGGAAGACCAGTAGGTATGGTTGTGAAATCGAACCTTAATTAGAATTTAATTTGGGATAGTTGTCTAAAATCCAATAAAGCTCGACGAGTGAGATAATATTAGGGTTAAAAGAGTAAATTCGAATGATTTGATGAAATGAGGTTTGTGGCAGAAATAATGACCTTAAGAATAATGAAATTAAATGTGGAAATAATAGGAGACTTAGTAACCTCTTTGAGATAGGTTTTAAGTATAAGAAACTAGGATGTGAGATGTGTCGACAGTCTACATTATATATTATCGGAAGACTTAAAATGCATAAAATTGGAATAATGGTATAGGGATGTAGAATATACCTTTATTAATATTAAGATATCTAAGACGTGTGAATGCTTAGTATATGACTTATGTGTATGACATACCTACCATACCTGCTATCACGGAGGTCGTCATTCGTATTGGGCCAACTAATCTTTGTGTGCCTACGGGGGGATTTAGATTGGTACCTTAAGAACATAATACTAGAATGACTTATTTGTGAGTTAATAAGTCAGCTGACTATGGAGCGTAGGTATGTACGTGACCCATGGATATGTTGAATTATGTTCGCCTCCATTTTTGTGTGTTGTGCTTATTCTAACAATTCCTGAGAGATTCGGAATTTGTAATCCTTATGTACGTGATGTACCGGGATGAGATAGCAGAGTATGTGCACCGTAGCCTAGACTAGGGGTGCCTATAATATATATTTATGACGTGATAATATACAACTAATGTTCAATGAAATACTTAGTAAAGTAACGATGTGTATACTTGAGCTATTTTAATAGAGATTAAAATGAGAACTCCACATAATAAAAGGTTGTTATTAGGGAATTAAGGCACATACATGGTATACTTTAATGACATGAATAAACCCGTAAACCTATAAAGTGAAGACAGGTTTTGTATTAGGCTAGTTAGTTAGTAGCATAACTAGTACGGGCTATGGATGCGTTAGGAGTGTACATTAGTTGAGAGGTGAGGAGCTCATGTGAGTGCACGTCCTAACATGTATTTTGCATTCATTGTTTTAATGTTATTAAAGCACTTGCTGTTTTTAAAATAGTCTCCACTTTCGGGCTCTGACCCATTTGCTTTCAAATCTATTTTTTTGTAAAAACCTTTTAGGTGCCCAGCCACAAGGACACCATGCATAGTATTTTCATTCATGAGACGAGCTGTAGCTGTTGTGGAAGTTACAGGGCCTTGATAGTAGACGCCTCCTTTTCTAGTCTTGACTATATATTCAGTTTCATCATTTTTAGGGCATGTCGTCCATTTCTATTTAGAGACATTTCATATTTGAGTTATTCAGATTTTGGCATGTAATTAATTGAGGGTAAACTGTTCTTTTTATTTCAGTTGTGAGGAGTATTTCCTCCAGACTTATTATTATTTGTTGGTTATTCTATTCCTTCTTTATGGTGAATGGTTATGTTATTCTTTCATAATTCTTTTATTGCATGTTTATCAGTTTTAATTTAAAATTTGACAACTTACTTTTTTAATACTAGGGGGTTAGTAATCATTAAATGTTTTCGACAGTGATGCTATTAACTGAACCAACTTGGCATTTTGAATTAATTTAATAAAGGAGTAGCTACCCGGTATTTAATTAGTCGGGGTGTCACAGGTATATTTATAGATGTTTATATTTTTCCATTTCAGTTATTGTACTGTGTATGACCCGACAGCTTATTCGGGTATATTCATTTGTATACACTCATTTCATTTTATTCTAGCATTTAATTTATCATGTACTCGTATATGTTTTACCTTCGTTAGTAGTTCTATAGTGTCAGTTTGTGTTTGTGGTATGTTTTATTAAATTTTAGCATCGCGCTTATATGATTTCGGGTAGTTAGTCTTATATTATATAGTATCGTCAGTTGATGTTGCGGCTGATCCATCTGAGATTCCTGAATTAAAGTAGTATAGGGCTGGCCACCCATTATTATTTTAAGCGGGTTGTTAGAAAAAATAGCTTTTTAACCTCGACTATCGAATTTTGAAAGGTGTTCTCTCTCTTTGCAGACATAATAGATACTCCCGAAGGATCGAAAATATTTTAAGTTAGGCTTTCGATTGTACCATAGTTCATATGACATCTCTTTCGTATTTTTCCTGAGGTATATACGAATTATGATGTGACACGCAGTTTGTAAAGCCTCAACCCAAAATAATTTTGGCAGACTTTTTGCATGCAACATCACCCTAGCCATCTCTTATATGGTCCTATTTTTACATTCAACAATGCCATTCTGTTGAGGTGTCTTAGGTGCACTAAACTTATGTTTATACCCATTACCTACACAATATTTTGTAACACCTGAGTCTTTGACCTCTCCATCTCTATCTCTTCTTATACGACATACCTGGGTATCCTTCTCGTTCTCTATTTTTAAAAGAATTTTTAGGAACTCACGAAAGGTATCAGACTTAATTTTTATAGCGATTGTGGTAAATAATGTGAAATTATCCACCATAATTAAAATATAACCGTTACCACATAGGGTGACAGTTCTAGAGGGACCCACAAGGTCCATGTGGATAAGTTCAAAAGGCTTTGAGGTTAAAATTTACTTATCTTCCCCACTTTGTAGAAATTATTACCCTTGGATGTAGAAAAGGACCGTGGTTTTTTTTTAAATGCTTCGTTCTTAGTGTTAGGTCCCATTTTCTTCTTTTTTTATTTAGAGTTATGTGTGGCATTATTCGGGAGAACATACATATCCCTATCCTTTCTTGAATAATTAATGTTTTGATGAGTAGGTGTATATAGTGTTTTTTTGAAAACATTCGATAATGGTGTGCCTGTAGACATTGCAATAAGATCAATGCTGATACGATGTAGGCTTGATTTTCTCACTAACGTACTTAAGGGTAGGTTTGTTCTTATAAGTCATGATAGTCCAATTTCCACTAGTTTTAAAGTTTTATCCTTGGTCTCTAGCAGGAGGACATATATACTTAGATTTTCCATTAGGTTTTGGTGGTTGAGTACACTGATTTTTCATCTCCTTAGAGACATTGGCATCGTAAAGTCCTTTTTGAGTCTTGTCAAAATAGTGGCCCATTTTTACAAAAATGACATTTTCAGGAGATACATCAGTTTTACTAGTTACAACTTTTTCTCCAAATCTTAAGCTAGATTTATCTTTAGAATAAAATTTGCTTCCAAAAACAATGTATACAAAGTTTTTAGCTTGACTTTCAAAATGCAAACATTTTTTAAAAATATTTGAAACTTTATGTTTTGATTCTTCCAATTCAATTAGAGCAGCCTTATATCTTTCGTCTAAAACAAAATTTTTCCCTGATAGGACTTTCAATTTTAGTGAAAATTGTTTTGTCTCTATCTTATAAGCAATGCACTATGTAGTGTAATCTTCTGCGTTCTTCCTAATTATGTTACTAATTACTTAAACACATTAAGTCAGTTTCTTAACCGTTTTATCAAGCTTAGAACTCTTGGTAAGTGTTTTAGTGTATAACTACTGAATATTAGGAAGGTCATCATTGAACTCGCTAAGTGCATTGTGTGTAGTGTTCCCTATCGATCCAATTAGTGTAGTGGAACTCACACACACATTCAATTCGTCAATAATATTTGCACTTTTACACACTCGTAAGCTAGGATTATCTACTTCAGTATTAAAAATAATAGGTACAGTAATATCACTAGCATGTATGACATCAATATCAACAGGCATAACACATTCATCAATAGGTAGGCATGCATTATCATCATAATATATAATCTTTGCATATAAAGACATGCATAACTCGTCAAACTGGGTTGACTTAGTTTCATCTTCATTAAAATAACTTGAGTCATCCCAAGTCTTACATATATTAGGCCTAACATTGTTATTGTTGAGTTTGACTCTACACTTATTGGCATAATGTCCCATTTTACCACAACAACGACATTTGACATCTTTGATGTCAGTCTTGGGTCTGTTTGTGTCACTGGTCCATCCGTCATTATTTTTATCACGAGGCCTATGATTTTGATTACCCTTGTAACCAGATCTTCCTTGTTTATAAGCCATAGAGTTTCTAAAATTAATTATTTTCTTAAATTTTTTGCTCATGCGATCTATTTGGTTATCTAGGTTATCCAAATCACAGTCATCTCTCAAGTCAATATTAAATTCTAGGTAATTGATTTTTGGAGCAATCACTTGAGATGAAAATACATAATTAAATCTAATAGATCTTCGATCTTGGGCAGTCAATTGATTTTTAAACACCAACTCCATTTCTACAACTCTTAATTTTCTACTAAGTAATTTTCGGAGTCAGGTTTGGGTCGTCTATCTCTTCTATGACATATCTTTTATTGTCAAGTTTAGCAGGCAAAGACCTATGAATTTTTAGTAGAATTTCTTTTCTATCATAGGTTATTCCATTTGCATGCAATTTTATGACAGTGTTAGTAAATGTGATATAAAAGTCATCAAATGGCTTATTATCATCCATAATCAGGGTATTATATTACTGGACTAACATTTGAGGTTTTCAAGCCTTAACACGTTCATCACCCTCATGGACAGTGACTAGCGTGTCCCAGGATTCCTTAGAATTAGAGAAAATATATATGCGTTTATACTCATGCTCACTAATGGACATAAAAATGCAGTTCTTTCCCTTATTGTTATTTAGTGACAAGTGTTTTTCTTATTTTATAAACTCACTAAGTTTTTTCTTAATTTTTATAGTGTTGACTTCAGACAAAGGCATAGTTGGGTGTTGATATCCATTTTCAATCAAGTCCCATACATCATCACCCAAAGTCCTGTGGATGAATGCAATCATCCTTACTTTCATATAAGGAATTTTTTTTCCATCAAAGAGTGGTGGATGGGACAGGTTACTGTGACACCCCGCCTACTCAAATACCGGGTTGCCAACCCGTGATCGAAATAAAATGTTAGTTTCATATGGCTCATTCTTAGCATCACTGTTGAAAACCTTTTTTAGTTACTACGCACCTAGTAATTTCATTAGACTAGAGCCAAATTTAATCTTTCATTAAATAGCAACATGTAAAAATGAATAATTAAAACCATCAACACAAATTGATATTGAATCCAACACAAATGCATAATATAAATAAACATGACCGAATCAACTATCGGTTCAATAATAAAATACAATAGTAACTGAAACCAAAACCTGGATACACAAGGTCAAATAAATAAACTGAATACAAAATCTGATGGTGACATGCACAAATGAGTACTGAAGTAAAGAATCCTACACTAGGAATAAATAAATGAAGCATCCAAAGCAAAGTCCTGCAACTTCTACATGAACTGCTGCAGTGCTTCCCTGGATAGAATCCTTAAACTGGGCATCCCTGTGGCTGGACACCTAAAAGGTTTTGTAAAAATTTTTGACACGGGTAATAGCACAAGTAAAACATTTTGAAAATATTTAGTAGGTAGTTAAATTGCAATAATTAAATATTGATGCACACATCTCATATATAATCTAGTGTCTCACTCTCTTGAGGTATAGCTCACCCCTCATCTAATGTGCACACCAAGCACTTGCCTTCTACCTTCCTAGTTAAGCTACCCCACCTAACTAGAAGTATCACACCTTTTTCTACCTACCACACTACTCTAACCCAAGTATGATTACTTTGATTATTAAGTTTTCTTCATATAACTTTCATACTAGTTATATAGGAAACCCTTATTTCAATTCATATAACTTTCACACTAGTTATATAAGAAATACATTCACATTTATGTATTAATCCCATATATAATTATCAACTCATTTTATATACGTACTAGTATACTAAAAAATTCACACACATGTCATCTATAATCACCATCCTTTCCCGAGTAATAACTCACCGGATGCTTTCTGTAAAATTCAATCATGTCCCATGCATGCCCCTGCCACCTCAAGTCGGACTAAATGACACCGAACTTGGGAAAAAATATTGCAAACGTAGTGGAGGCGGTCATATTTTCCCGAGAGTGAGACCGAATCATACACAAGATGTCTCACCTAAAACAAATCACACAATAAAAATCCTGGACGATAGGACCTGAGGACTATACTCTCCCTGCTTCTCAAGACAAGGGATTCACCCACATCGCACAACATCCTATGATATCACTAGAGGGGTATATATTCCTATAAATATCATTCACACCGATATCTATAAAGCACACACAGACACACACATACACACACACACACACACACACTATCACACTACTGTATACGTATATTTAATAAAAGTTCGGCTAACTCGTGCCTAACACTAGTAGAACTAGCCCAAATGCCCAAGTCTATATCCCGACTTGTAATTTAATTAAATCACACATTAATTATTTTTCATTCCAGTAGTGTAACCTAACTATAGTACCCCGACTCAATCATTCGGCCAATATTATTACCCTTTTGATTTTGTTACACAAAATCCTACAATTAAATCTAACACCCATAATTAAATTTAATATTCGATAATTTATTATGTATACCTATAATAAATTAAACCGGCTATCCTGTGCTTAACTCCCATCGCACTAGCCAAAAAAATATTCGAGTCAAATCCCTGAACCTTAATTTAATAAATTTCTCCTCAATTAATTTTATCTAAGTGGTGTCACTCAACCAAAAGTACCCGAACTCCCTTACTTGGTCCGTAATTTACCCATTTGAATTTATTACTCAAAGTCCCACAAATAAGTTTGACCCACTTATCGATTTTAATTTTTCTTAATACCCATATCTTAACATCTTAGATATTTACTTTCATTTAACTTTTCCTTTATAAAATCCCTTATATCCACAATTTCAATTACAAAGAAAAATTCCAGGCCAAAAACGAATGAATTGTCAAAATCTACTCCACGGCGTTCAAGAGACTCCTAAGGTTGTTTGAATGAGATCCACTCACCGACCCACTTCGTCTTCCCCAAGGGCCCTACTTCTGGCATTGTCAATTTTCCCAAGCTTTTAAACTTCAAAATCCAAGGAAAATCCAACTAGGATCAAGGCAACCCCCCCAAATAAACTAGCGCCCATTGTCAAAATCATTCCGTCATCGATCGATCGAGGGCCTTTGATCGATCGATCAATCAGGGCGGCTTCTTCCCCGCGACCCCCTTTTTTGGCCATTGTTACTCCACCCAGGTTTTGAGATTCTTCCAAACCTCAACCCAATTATAACTATTATCTTACACACATCCAATACTAGTTCTAATTCTCATAGTGACTTAAAACATCTTTGATTTACATAAAAAGTCCTCATTATGCGAATTGGGTTTTCACGGTTTCTACACAATCGTTTTCTCACAGTTTCAATTTTGTAACCAATTTAAATAACATTTATTATTGTTTTGCTAATGTAAATCAGATCCCAACACACTTGAATCATAACCAAACATCAATTGATCTTCCAATCTACATAAAATGTTCAATTTATAAACACTCATTTTTCATGTGATAACCCACCCAAAAACTACTATGGTTTACACCCACCATGATATGAATCTCAATACCCCAATTTAAATGAAAGTAAGTTTAACTACTTGCATGATAAATTTTGTAGAATCTTATTCCTTTGATGAAGAGGATGATTATGACACAAACACCTCAATCCTTCTTTCATTTGACTCCCAAAAGCTCCTCAATTGCTCTCTCTTTTCTCTTCGGCAAAACTAGGATTTTTGAATTGAGTTGTGTCGCCTATAAGCCAAGCCCAAATGACCCCCCCCCCCCCCCCCCCCGCGTGTGCCTGATTGTGCCTAAAAATGCCCCGAGACCCAATTACTATCCCGGGTATTCTTTTTCGACTATCTTGTCCTATTCATAATCATCCGTGCAATCAGAATCGCCATTCGAGTAACTTTACTAAAATTTTCCAATCTTGACCTCAAATTACGGCACATGTAAATTTTAAAAATTAACCTGAATTAAATAAATCTTAATTCAACAAGAAATTAAATCCTCCATATTAATTTAAATAAATATCACAAAATTCATTAAATTCTATATTCTCAAAATTACGGGGTGTTACATACTTCCCCCCTTACAACGGAATTTCGTTCTCGAGATTCAGATGAATCTAGTACTCCAAGTTTCGAATACTTCCCGACTCACTTGCCATTAATATTGCTACACATATCTCTACCCCTTCTAATCGTGAATTATATTAAAATTAACTTAATCACCCAGGGTGCCCATACATCATTTACCCGTGCTTACTCACACAAATGTTACTCGGCTCCACTAGCCTTAAATTGTAATATGAAATTTAAATCACAGTTATAACTACATATGTGTATAATTACCAAGGTACCAAACCCATGTACTAATGACCAAAAATCTCCCCACTTACAATGTTGCGTTAAGTTCCATGCGTGGGATGTCTCGCAAAGCGAAATCCAAATAAGGAACCCTTTCGTTCACTACTACCTAAGATTGTTGGTCACTAAGATTTACTAGTCTCTCAGTCTATAACACATACCACCAAATTTCTGTCTCCTGACATAAGAGTATACTCGTCCACTCCCATGTCACAAAAGACATCATACAATATGATGCCCATTACTATCACTAGTTTCTTAGTGCAAATGAGTCATAAGCTATATCTCCCTGCTCGATAATAAACCTATCCACCCTTAATCCCATCAGTAACCGTCCTTTAATACCCCATAATTTTATTTATATTTATTTAAGGAATTAATTAAATTAAATGAGAATTAATTGGGAATTAATCCGGATATAAATACTAGCGATATGTGAGTTGGTATTTGATTATGATGTTAAAATTGAAAATTTCATGAGTATTGAAAATATTAAAATTATCGCGAGGCAAAAATACGACAATTTGGAAATTTAGTTGGGACGCGCGTGCCAGTCGCGTCAGGAGTGAAATTATTTAAATTAAAAAGTGAATTATATTTTTATCAACCAAATGGTCATTTTGAGTGCGGCAACGTGTCCGGAAGGGTCGAAATAGTCAGAAAACACTAGCCGGGGGTCTAGTTTGGGTCCAGGGGCATTTTTAGGCCATACCGGCAACCCAAAAGGGTAGTTTGGTAATTTTAAAAATAGGGGAATTAAAACCCACGAATTTTAAAGATTAATTTTATATTAGTAATGAACCCATTAAGTCCATTATCAGCATTTATCAAGTAGTGGACTACGGGAGTTATAGGGAGAGTCTTAAGAGGTTCCAAAAGAAACCCCTAGCCACCATCACCATCTTTGGGAGAAATCGGTAGAGAGAAAGAGGAGAATCAACCTTCATACTTCAATATCAAATCAAAACATCTAAGGCAAGCGGTTTAATTACATAATTTCAAGAGAATGTTTCCTCCATGCTTAGAATTGAATATATGTCTTGTAGTGAAAGTTTGATGAAAACCCATGAAATTGGAGATAGAACTCATAATCTTATATAGGGATTGCATGTAGAATGTTTATGGATGAATTTAATATCCAAAATATATCTTTTGATGATGTAAAAAATGGATTTATAAAGAGTAATTGTAAACATTAAAATTCTGGGTTCATGTTTATAAGGTTGGGACAAGATTTGTGAATTATGATGATTACATGTTTATTTAGGAGGTATTGACCCCATCTATATGTTAAAGAGTGATCTAGGAGGACTGAGTGTAGTTTAAACACATTAAAACTTAGTTTGGATGATCATAGGATGGATTTAGAATAGAGAAAAAGGAAGAAAAATGGATTTGCAGATATCTGGGCGTGTTCTGCCATCTCGTTAGAAGACCTGCCCAAGTCGTTCGAACGATCTCATTCGAACGAGTTTGTAATGAGATGACAGTATCCCTTCTAACGAGTTGGTTGCTCATTCAAATCCATTCGTTCGAACGACACTCATTCGAACGACACTCGTTCGAACGACCTCGTTCGAACGAGATTTCTAACGAGTTGACAGAATGGCCTTTTCGGCCTGATTTTATTTCAAATGTCCCGTAGACCTAATTAATGGAGAAATAACCTTCCCTTATTAACTAGTGGGTATAATAGTGAGATTGGGGTACGTTGAGGAGTAAAACTTAGAATCTTGTAGCAAATCGGATGACATTGGGGATTAGGAAGCGAGTACCTAATTACGACGTGGGAAGAGTTGACAACTTAAATGTATATAAATCGGGGACTTATAAACGTATAACTTTAGAGGATGGTATAAGAACGAGAACTATACCTCTATTGATATTCGGGGATATCTAAGATGTGTGAATGCTTAGTATATGTGGTTTTCTATGTATAACATACCTACCATACTTGATATCATGGGAGGTCGGCGTTCGATCAGGGCCAACTAATCTTTGTGTGCCTATGAGGGGATTTAGCTTGGTACCTCGAGGACATAGGTCAAAGAAGGACTTATTGAGAAGTTAATAAGTCTGCTGATCATGGGAGCGTAGGTATGTGCGTGACCCATGTGATGTGAACTATGTTCGCCTCCATTATTTGTGATTGTTGTTATTTGAGAACGATTCCTGAGAGATTCAGAATACGTGGTCCTTATGTACGTGATGTATCGGGATTGCATAGCAGAGTATGTGTTCACCGCAGCTTAGCCTCGGGGTGCTGATATTGTATATTTATGATGAGAATAATATACGGTTAATTGAAATGCATTGTCATGTATAAATGCGAATATAAATAATAACAACATTTTTATAAAGATAAAAGTGTAAATCCTCTAGTAAGTAGTATTACTAATATGGGAAACCGAGAATAAATGTAAAGCTCTATGTTTAAATGAAGATATCAGAATTAAAGCATGAATCATATAGTAATGTTAGATTTTATTTTGGACTAGTTAGATATGGGAATAACTAGAATGGGTACGGGTACGTTAGGAGTGCACAGATAGTTGAGAGGTGAGTATTTCATGTGAGAGCACGTCCTAACATGTATTTTGCATTCATTGTTTTAATGTCATTAAAATACTTTCTATATTTTAAACTATTTTCAGTATCGGGATCTGACCCGTTTGCTTCCAAATATATTTTATTGTAAAAACCTTTTAGGTGCCCAGCCACAAGGACACCAAGCATAGGAGTTCCATTCAGGTGACGTACTGTAGTTGCAGTGGAAGTTACAGAACCTTGACAGTAGACTCCTCCACTTTCGGTCTTGACTCTATATTACCAGATCTTCTCATCTGTTGGGCATGTCGCCCTATTTCCTTTTAGAGACACTTTATCTATTCAGTTATTTCAGATTTTGGGTTGTAATTAATTTAGTGATGCAGACTTGGTATTTTTTTATTTCAGTATTCAGATTATTGTGAGGAGTATTCCTCCAGATTCATTATTATTTTATGGTTATTCTATTGTCATTATGTTGTGGTGGTTATGTTAGCATTTCATAATCTACTTATTGCATGATTAATTAGATTTAATTAAAATTGACAACTCACTTTTTAAATATTAAGTGGTTAGTAATTGTTAAAACGTCTTTTCGACAGTGATGCTATGAACTGAGCCAACTTGGCATTTTGTATTAATTTAATAAAGGATTAGCTACACGATATTTAATTAGTCGGGGTGTCACAGGTGGTATCAGAGCATCAGGTTATAGTGTCCTTAGGATCGGTACGGCTTGTTATGTTTCCGTGGAGCTTTGTTTGATGTAGAGCCCTATATTTTAGGACTGTTGTATTCTTTTATGTATGTTCCGCTCTTCAGCTATTTTGAGATAATAACTGCGAACTTATAAGACTTTACTCTCATTTCATATGCCTCCACGACGTGCACAACGAGTTCCTAGGGATGCTCAGCCCGAGCCACGGCCTGCACCAGTTTCGCGCACCATGAATGCCGCAGAGGTTGCAGCTATCGTAGCCTAAGCGGTAAATTCTGCCCTAGTGATTGTATAGCAGGCACCGGTAGTCGCTCCAGTTCAGGCTCATGCATTCCCGTATGCTTGGGAACACATTCGTGATGCTTTTCAGAAAGTACACCCTCCGGAGTTCGCAGGTAGCTCTGAGGTTGTTTTATCCAGTCAGTGGAGGAAGTACATTCAGAGTCACTTAAGGATGTACGAGTGCATGGATGTTCTGAAGCAGATACTGGCTACTTTTAAGCTAGTAGGATCAGCGTTGCATTGGTGGGAGTCCATTACCACCGCGAAGGAGAGGGACGCGCTTTCTATTAAGGAGTTCTGGGTGCGGTTCGACCGCAAATATTTTCCGTCAGCTGTTCACACTAAGATGAGGAGGAAGTTGATGAACCTCAAGAAGAAGGGAAAGACCGTAGCCGAGTATGAGGCAGAATTCACAAATTTCTGGAACATCATTCCTGATGAGATTCCAACTGAGGAGAAGAAGATTCATAAGTTCATGGATGGATTGACTTGGAGGATCCGTCAGCACTTGTTGGGAAACCTCTCATTGGCCACTTATTCTGATGTGGTTAACGCAGAACTAGTTCACTTCTAGGACCATCACTTTCACATGTCTGAGAGTAAGAGATCAGGAGAGTCCATCCATCAGGGCTGGACAGGGTGAAATGGTGGCAGCGGGGCACAATCTGCTCAGGGTCAGCATAGGCAGGGAGATCAGAGTTCCCAGCAGGGGGATTTGAAAAGGTTCAGATCTGGGGTTTTTAAAAATGGACAGGGAGGTTTTCGTCATGGCCATCAGGGTCAGAACGGCCATCAGGGCCAGCAGGTCCAGAATGGTCAGCAACAACAGTTTCAGGAGGGCCAGCATGGTCAGAGTAGGAATGGTAACGGCCATCAGGGTCGTGGGCAGCAGGGACATCGAGGGGGAAACTTCCCGCGGAAGTGCTTCGTTTGTGGCAAGATTGGCCACAAATGCCGGGATTGTCCTGATAGGGGCAGGTCCCCACAACAGCAGCAGAGGCACAGAGGCCTATGTTTCCCGCCGCCCTCCCATTACCACCACAGATGGAAGCATTACCACCCATTCCAGCTGTCCCAGTCCAGCAAGGACAACTTTAGTATGGGAGAGTGTACCAGCTCCAGCATGCCGTAGTCCCACAGGATCCACCTGCTATTGAGGGTATGTTCTCTATTCAGGGGACTATGGGGCGTATTTTATTTGATACGGGGGCCACATATTATTTCATTGCCATGAGTTTTGCACTCACTATTGGGATGTTAGACACCGCAGAGAGCACGATTACTTGTGTAGATTCACTGTTGAGTAGGGGTTCTGTGATTTCCCTTATTTGTAGAGGTGTGGGTATAGAGATCGGGAGGTTTACTTTTCCCGCTGATATGTTAGTATTAGAGATGATTGAGTATGATGCCATTATTGGTATTGATTGGCTAGTTGCGTACCGAGCCATGATTGATTGTTTCAGTAGGAGTATTATATTTTCCATTCCCAGGCAGGAGATGTTTTTAGTGGCGATGCCTCGCCTTGAGGGAGGATCGTCCAATCACTTGTACTACATAAAGGAGGAGACCTCTAAGGAAGTGGTGATGCCACTCGATTCGATTCCAGTCGTGAGGGACTTTGCTGATGTATTTCAGGATATACCTGGAATACCGCCTAGTAGAGAGATAGATTTTGTGATCGATTTGACGCCGGGCACTCGGCCAATTGCCCACGCACAGAGATGAGAGAGCTAAGGGATCAGATAGAGCAGTTATTGGGCCAGGGGTTTATCCGAAGGAGTACTTCAGTGTGGGGTGCCCTTGTGTTGTTCGTAAAGAAGAGGGATGGATCGTTGAGGTTGTGTGTAGATTATCGGGAGTTGAATAAAGTCACGATACGGAATAAGTACCCATTGCCCCAAATCGATGACATATTCGACCAGCTGAGAGGAGCTTCCTTCTTCTCAAATATTGATTTTTGATCGGGATACCATCAGTTGCGTATCAGGGAACAGGATGTCTTGAAGACAGATTTCTTGACAAGATATGGTTCCTATGAGTTTCGGGTTATGCCTTTTGGCTTAACCAACGCCCCATCCGTGTTTATGGACTTGATGAATAGGGTGTTCAGAGAGTTCTTAGACCAGTTCGTCATCGTCTTTATTGATGACATCCTGGTTTACTCCCAGATAGAAGAGGAGCATGTCGAGCATTTGAGACAGGTTTTGAAAACACTACGTCAGAATGAGCTTTATGCCAATTATGAGAAGTCTGGGTTTTGGCTGAAGGAGGTTCAGTTTTTGGGGCATATCATTCCAGACCAGGGGATATCTGTTGATCTGGGGAAGGTATCCACGGTGAGGGAGTGGGGATAGCCCATGACACTGACTGAGATCTGTAGTTTCTTGGGCCTAGCAGGATACTACAGGAGGTTTATTCGAGGTTTCTCAAAGATAGCGGGTCCCCTGACACATTTGACTCGCAAGGGTGTGTCATTCATCTGGAGCGATGCCTGTCAGCTGGCATTCGATGAGTTAAAGGACAAGTTGACCTCAGCACCTGTGTTAGCATTGCCCAGACTAGGAGTTGAGTATTTAGTCTACATCGATGCGTCCTTACAAGGACTTGGAGGTGTGCTGCAACAGGAGAGTCAGGCTATAGATTATGCTTCCCATAAGCTTAAGCCTCACGAGAGGAATTACCCCACCCATGACTTGGAGTTAGCGGCAGTCGTATTCGCTCTTAGGATTTGGAGACACTATCTCTTGGGGGAGAAATTCCGGTTGTTCACAGATCACAAGTCTCTACAATACCTCTTCACACAGAAGGAACTGAATATGCGTCAACGTCGGTAGCTTGAATTTGTGAAGGATTATCACTTTGATATCCAATATCACCCGGGGAAGGCTAACGTGGTAGCAGACCCATTGAGCTGTAGACTAGTAGATGAGGTGGCCGAGGTGTGGAAAGATAAGTGGAAGGAGTTGGGACACCAGGATGCGGTGGCCCGATCACTCATGTCTGTGATGACTGTTACACCTCAGATTGTTACGAGAGTGATAAAGGCCCACGAAAATGACTCATTCTGTCATGAGTAGATAGTTAGATTACTAGCAGAGGGAGACGAGTCCTATACCGTTAGCTCAGACGGGGGATTATGCTTCAATGGGAGACTGATCGTTCCGAAAGGGGAAGACTTGCGACACGAGGTAATGGCAGAGTCGCATGGCTCACGGTTCGCGGTACACCCTGGTGGGGATAAGATGTACCAAGACATGAGACACCAGTATTGGTGGAGCGGGATAAAGAAAGATATCGCCGTGTTTGTTTCTCAATGCGCCACTTGTCAGCTAGTAAAGGTGGATCATCAAAAACCAACAGGACTTGTACAACCATTAGAGGTTCCGACGTGGATATGGGAGAGAATATCCATGGACTTTATCACGGGATTACCTACATCACAGAGGGGTCACGACTCCATACGGGTAATTGTGGACAGGTTGACCAAAGTTGCTCACTTTCTACCCATGAGGAAAAACTACACTACGGGACAGTATGCTTAGATTTTCATTGTGGAAATAGTGAGACTTCATGGTGTGCCTCTAAATATCGTGTCTGACTGAGACAAGATATTTGTTTCACAATTTTGGGAGAGTTTCCAGGAGGCCATGGGTACGGAGTTGCAATTGAGTACAGCTTATCACCCGGAGACTGATGGGAAAACCGAGCGAACAAATCAGATGTTGGAGGATATGTTGCGTATGTGCATTCTAGACTTTGGAGGGGGTTGGGAGAAGTACCTTCCACTGGTGGAGTTTGCTTATAATAACTCCTACTAGTTCACCATTGGCATGGCTCGATTTGAGGCGTTGTACGGTAGACCTTGTCGTTCCCCAGAATGTTGGTTAGAGGTGGGGGATAACGAACTCCTTGGGCCGGAAGTGATTCAGGACACTTCGACAAGAATAGAGATGATACGGAGCCGCATTTGGGTAGCTCAGGATCGGCAGAAGAGCTATGCCGATGCCAAGAGGTTCTTCATAGAATTCAAAGTGGGGGACCAGGTGTTACTCAGAGTATCTCCTATGAAGGGGATTATGCATTTTGGGAAGAAGGGGAAACTGACACCGAGATATGTGGGGCCATTTCCTATCATCAAGCGGATTGGTCCAGTTGCGTATAAACTTGGGTTACCGGAGCACTTGCATAGGATTCATGATGTGTTCCATATTTCCTCGCTAAGGAAATATCTTAGGGATGATTTGTCCCATACCCACATTACTTTAGAGGACATCGATCTTTAGCCTGAGAGTTTCTACGAGGAGGGGTCGATTGCTATTTTGGACCAAAGAGAGCGAAAATTGAGGTCAAATATAGTACCATTAGTACGTGTTCAGTGGCAGCATCATAATGCTGAGGAGTCCACATGGGAGCGCGAGGATGAGATGCGCGAGTGTTATCCAGAGCTTTTTTTACCAGGTACTCTTTAGTTCCGAATTTTGGGATGAAATTCTGTTATTAGGGGGGAAATATGTAATACCCCGTAATTTTATTGATATTTATTTAAGGGATTAATTGAATTAAATGAGAATTAATGGGGAATTAATCCGGATATAAATACTAGAGAGATGTGAGTTGGTATTTGATTATGATGTTAAAATTGAAAATTTCATGAGTATTGAAAATATTAAAATTGTCACGAGGCAAAAATATGACAATTTGGAAATTTAGTTGGGACGCGCGTGCCAGTCGCGTCAGGAATGAAATTAT
Source organism: Sambucus nigra (assembly GCA_949130495.1). Taxonomy (NCBI): domain Eukaryota; kingdom Viridiplantae; phylum Streptophyta; class Magnoliopsida; order Dipsacales; family Adoxaceae; genus Sambucus; species Sambucus nigra. The sequence goes on from OX422220.1 coordinate 294,171,812, forward strand.
TTAAATTAAAAAGTGAATTATATTTTTATCAACCGAATGGTCATTTTGAGTGCGCCAACATCTCCGGAAGGGTCTAAATAGTCAGAAAACACTAGCCGGGGGTCTAGTTTGGGTCCCGGGGCATTTTTAGGCCATACCGGCAACCCAAAAGGGTAGTTTGGTAATTTTAAAAACAGGGGAATTAAAACCCACGAATTTTAGAGATTAATTTCATATTAGTAATGAACCCATTAATTCCATTATCAGCATTTATCAAGTAGTGGGCTATGGGAGTCATAGGGAGAGTCTTAAGAGGTTCCAAAAGAAACCCCTAGCCACCATCACCATCTTTGGGAGAAATCTGTAGAGAGAAAGAGGAGAATTAACCTTCATACTTCAACATCAAATCATAATATCTAAGGAAAGTGGTTTAATTACAAAATTTAATTGAATGTTTCCTCCATGCTTAGAATTGAATATATGTCTTGTAGTGAAAGTTTGACGAAAACCCATGAAATTGGAGATAGAACTCATAATCTTATATAGGGATTGCATGTAGAATGTTTATGGGCGAATTTCATATCCAAAATATATCTTTTGATGATGTAAAAAATGGATTTATAAGGAGTAATTGTAGACATTAAAATTCTGGGTTCATGTTTATAGGGTTGGGAATGGATTTGGGAATTATGATGATTATATGTTAATTTAGGAGGTATTGACCCCATCTATATGTTAAAGAGTGATCTAGGAGGACTGAGTGTAGTTTAAACACATTAAATTTAGTTTGGATGATCATAGGATGGATTTAGAATAGATAAAAAGGAAGAAAAACGGATTTGCAGATTTCTGGGCATGTTCTGCCATCTCGTTAGAAGACCTGCCCAGGTCGTTCGAACGAGTTTCTAACGAGATGATAGTATCCCTTTTAACGAGTTGGTAGTTCGTTCGAAGCCATTCGTTCGAATGACACTCGTTCGAACGACCTCATTCGAATGAGATTTCTAACGAGTTGACATAATGGCCTTTTAGGCCTGATTTTATTTAAAATGTCCTGTAGACCTAATTAATGGAGAAATAACCTTCCCTTATTAACTAGTGGGTATAATAGTGAGATTGGGGTACGTTGAGGAGTAAAACTTAGAATCTTGTAGCAAATCGGATGACATTGGGGATTAGGAAGCGAGTACCTAATTACGACGTGAGAAGAGTTGACAACTGAAATGTATATAAATCGGGGACTTATAAACATATAACATTAAAGGATGGTATAAGAACGAGAAGTATACCTCTATTGATATTCGGAGATATCTAAGATGTGTGAATGCTTACTATATGTGGTTTTCTGTGTACCTACCATACTTGCTATCATGGGAGGTTGGCGTTCGATCAGGGCCAAGTAATCTTTGTGTGCCTACGGGGGGATTTAGCTTGGTACCTCGAGGACATAGGTCAGAGAAGGACTTATTGAGAAGTTAATAAGTCTGCTGATCATGGGAGCGTAGGTATGTGCGTGACCCATGTGATGTGAACTATGTTCACCTCCATTATTTGTGATTGTTGTTATTTGAGAACGATTCCTGAGAGATTCAGAATGCGTGGTCCTTATGTACGTGATGTATCGGGATTGCATAGCAGAGTATGTGTTCACCGCAGCTTAGCCTCGGGGTGCTGATATTGTATATTTATGATGAGAATAATATACGGTTAATTGAAATGCATTGTCATGTATAAATGCGAATATAAATAATAACAACATTTTTATAAAGATAAAAGTGTAAATCCTCTACTAAGTAGTATTACTAATATGGGAAACCGAGAATAAATGTAAAGCTCTCTGTTTAAATAAAGATATCAAAATTAAAGCGTGAATCGTATAGTAATGTTAGATTTTATTTTGGACTAGTTAGATATGGGAATAACTAGAATAGGTACGGGTACGTTAGGAGTGCACATATAGTTGATAGGTGAATATTGCATGTGAGAGCACGTCCTAACATGTATTTTGCATTCATTGTTTTAATGTCATTAAAATACTTGCTATATTTTAAACTGTTTTCACTATCGGGCTCTGACCCGTTTGCTTCCAAATATATTTTCTTGTAAAAACCTTTTAGGTGCCCAGCCACAAGGACACCAAGCATAGGAGCTCCATTCAGGTGACGTACTATAGCTGCTGTGGAAGTTATAGAACCTTGACAGTAGACGCCTCCACTTTCGGTCTTGACTCTATAGTACCAGATCTTCTCATCTGTTGGGCATGTCGCCCTATTTCCTTTTAGAGACACTTTATCTATTCAGTTATTTCAGATTTTGGGTTGTAATTAATTTAGTGATGCAGACTTGGTATTTATTTATTTCAGTATTCGGATTGTTGTGAGGAGTATTCCTCCAGACTCATTATTATTTTATGGTTATTCTATTGTCATTATGTTGTGGTGGTTATGTTAGCATTTCATAATCTACTTATTGCATGATTAATAAGATTTAATTAAAATTGACAACTCACTTTTTAAATATTAGGTGGGTAGTAATTGTTAAAACATTTTCCCGACAGTGATGCTATGAACTGAGCCAACTTGGCATTTTGTATTAATTTAATAAAAGAGTAGCTACCCTGTATTTAATTAGTCGGGGTGTCACACGTCCCTACTAACCGGAATCTAATATAACAATACAAACATTTTCTTATAAGTCTATTATGCAAAACACCACAACATATATACATGTATATATAAACTAGACCCCCCTTCAGATGATAATTAACACAAGTAAATCATATCTCGAAACAACAAACACAAAGTCTCACCATGCTATATACTATAGCCAAAACATCTTAGCATAAATATCATTAACGTCTCGTACGCAACATACTTATCTAAAATTCAGCTCCGCACTCTCGACGTGGCTATATCATGTAGGTATTCTCGATTACCCAACAATTTGAAATTTAATTCTTCTGTATAGTTCCCCACCCATTAACTTGTGGTGCAAAAGTTCTCTTAGTGCTTCCTTTGCAGCACTACTCGGCTCTCCTAGCCATATATTGTAATATCTCTCAGCTTAAAGTGTTTCCTCTACACATTCAATAATTTTACATTTAAAACCAATGTACTAGCATCCAAAAACTTCTCACTACTCCCAACGTTTATTAAGGTCCATGCATGTAACATCCCGCAACGAAGCTCAAAATAACTTTTCCCAATGCATTATTCCTTAGCATTGTCGCTCATCAAAATCTGTGGTTCCAAAGAAAATGACTAAAATATCATAAATTTTGTCTCCCAACACATAAATCAAATCACTTATGAACATGTATCTCAAGATGTCACATGATACTATTCTCTCATTATAAATAAGTTCTTTGCACATAAACAATAATGAGCTAAATATCTTTGATCAATGGTAAATTCGATATACTCTTAATCACATCAGTAAAAGTCCCTACGCACCGAGATTTAATGTAACTAGACAACCGTACTCTTTGAAGTCTACTTTATAAAAATATTACCATTAGATCGACCCTCTTTCAAGTGAGACCTTGCAATAATATGCATCCTTCCCCGAAACAGCGACATGATTGTCTTGTTGTAACTGCCCACCATCACTCAACGGTCCATACCCAGGATAAAACCATACCTCGAATATCACCTTTCAAAACAAGCTATCCTCATATAATATATATCCTCTGTGTCAACACCCGCTCCCTTGTAGATGGAACTGAAGAGCGCCCCGCTACTCTGCAATAAATATACACACACTATAGTGATATTAATGATACCTCTATTAAACCCATTTCACATACAAATCTAGCACTAATAAATCATTCTGGCTCACTCATGCCACACAAAACAGACCCCAGTCACCCCGAAATAAAACTCATACTTTTAATTGCCAAAAGAACTTGTGGCTCAAAGGGTTCCTGGACATAACACCCCTGTCCCAACTGAACTAAGAACTTCTTACAACTGTTGCCCCTAGTGGGCATCTCATTCCTTTCACCCAATTCATCGCGGACAACATCCTCCCATTTGTTCATACTCTTTACACATAAGACACCTCTATGTATCATTTCCCTTTCTGTTTAAACAGTTGGTGAGAGGATTTGTAGTCAAACTGCACCCCAACTTCTTCGTTATTCATCGTATCTCTCCATAGTTATGGTGACTGACTCCCATCACTGCAACACAACTCTTGGGTGACACTGCACACCACCCTACACAATTGCCTTTGGATTTTCTCCTTCCATTGACATGGCGACTTCTATCGCAATCACCGTTCCTAGAATATTCCATAGCTTATGCTAAGCCACTCTTCTTGCAGTCCTTCAAATGGCCCTCATTGGTCACCCAATGCTATTCGGTGAACAAATCCCAATCAAACTTGTATATAAATCACAGAAACTATACTTAATAGTAAGAGAACACAAGTCGCATATGTGAAGGAATACAATAATCCTATAATAAGGCTCTACATCAAAGAATGCTATAATGAAATGTAATAAGCCGCACATATCCTAAGGACTCTACAACCTGATGCTCTGATACCATCCGTGGCATCCCGCCTCCTAAAATACCGAGTGGCCAGACCGTGGTCAAAATAAAATGTTGGTCTCATATGCCTCATTATTAGCATCACTATCGAACACCTTTTTAAAGTTACTAACCACCTAGTAATTTAATTAGACTGGTGCCAAATTTTATCTTTCATTAAATAGCAACATGAGGAAATGAATAATTTAAACCATCAACACAAATTTATATTGAATCCAACACAGATGAATAATATAAATAAAGATGACCGAATCAACTATCGGTTCAACAATAAAATAAAACAGTAACTGAAACCACAACCTGTATACACAAGGTCAAATAAATAAACGAAATACAAAATCTAAGTGCGACATGCCCGAATGAGTACTGAAGTAAATATTCCTACACTAGGAATAAATGAACGAAGATTCTAAAGCAAAGTCCAACAAATTCCAAATGAGCTGCAACTGCGCATCCCTGGATAAAATCCTTCAACTGGGCGTCCCTGTGGCTGGACACCTAAAAGGTTTTGAGAAAGCTTTTGACACAGCTCAGAGCCCAAGTAAAACATTTTGAAAATATTTAGCAAGTAATTAAATTGCAATAATTAAATATGAATGCACACGTTTCATATTTAAGCTAGTGTTGTACTCTCTTGAGGTATATCTTAGCCCTCATCTAATGTGCACACCTAACACTTGCCTTTTACCTTTCTAGTTAAGCTACCCCATCAAACTAGTTGTGTCACACCTTTGTCTACCACACTACTCTACCCCAAGTATGATTACTTTGATTATTAAGTTATTTTCTCATTAACTTATTAATCGGTTCATCTATATTAAATCATTTAACGTTCACACTAGTTATATTGGAGACCCCCTTTTTAATTCATATAACTTTCACACTAGTTATGTAAGAAACCCATTTTTAAAACATATATCTTTCACACTAGTTATATAAGAAATACTATCACACTTACGTATTAATCCTATATATAATTATCTACTCATTTTATATACGTACTAATATACTAAACATTCACACACATGTCATGTACAATCACCAGTATTCCATCCTTTACCGAGTAATAACTCATCGGATGCTTTCTCTAAAATGCTATCATGTCCCAGGCTTGCTCACTCTAACCCATCCACCTTAAGTCAGACTAACTCACACCAAACATGGGTAAAAATATCGCAAACATCGTAGAGGCGGTCATATTTCCCCCTAGAGTGAGACCGAATCATACCCAAGACGTCACCTCAAAAAAAATTAAATCACACAATAAAAATCCCAGACGATATGACCAGGGGACTATACTCTCCTTGCTCCTCAAGCTAAGGGATTTACCCACATCGCACAACCTCCTATGAGAGCACTAGAGGGGAATGTATATCTATAAATAACATTCAGACCAATATCTTTAAAGCATGTATGTATATATATATATATATATATATATATATATATATACTATCTCACTACCGTATATATATATATATATATATATATATATATATATATATATATATATATATATATATATATATATATATATTTAATAAAAGTCTGGCTAACCAGTGCCTAACACCAATAGCACTCGCCCAAATGCCCATGTCTATATCCCAACTTATAATTTAATTAAATCACATCTGAATTATTTTTCATTTAAGTATTGTCACCCAACTACAGTACTCCGAATCACTCACTCGGTCTGTAATATTACCCTTTTGAATTTGTTATACAAAATCCTACTATTAAATCTAACATCTATAATTAAATTTAATAATCGATAATTTATTACGTATACCTATAATAAATTAAACAGGCTACCCAGTTCCTAATTCCCATCGCACTAGCCTGAAAAATATCCGATTCAAACTCCCGACGCTTAAATTAATAAATTTCTCCTCAATTAATTTTTTCTAAGTGGTGTCACTCAACCAAAAATACCTGGACTCCCTTACTTGGTCCGTAATTTACTCATTTTAATTTATCACACAAAGTCCCGCTAATAAGTTTGACCCACTTATTAATTTTAATATTTATTAATATCCATCTCTTAACATCTTAGATATTTACCTTCATTTAATTTTCCCTTAATAAAAAATCCATTATCTCCACAATTAAGTCATAAAAAGAAATTTCAGGAAAAAAAAGGAACGAATTGTCAAAATCTACTCCACGTCGTTTGAGCGACTCCTAAGTTCGTTCGAAGGACCACCCACTCACCTAACCACTTCCTACTACCCAAGGGCTACGCTTCTGCCATTGCCAATTTTCCAAAGCTTCTAAACTTCCTAATCCAAGGAAAATCCAACTAGGTTCAAGGCAAACCCCCAAAACGAACTAGTGTCCACTGTCAAAATCGTACCGCCGTGGATCGATCACGGGCCTTTGATCGATCGATCGATCGATGAGGTCCACTTCTTCCTCACAACCCCATTTTTCTGCCATTATTACTCCACCAAGGATTTTAGTTTCTTCCAGACCTCAAACCAAATACAACTAACATCTTATACACATCCAATACTAGTTCTAATTCTCACAGTAACCTTAAAACGTCTTCAATTTACATCAAAAGTCCTCAATATGCGTATTGGGTTTTCACAGTTTTTACACAATCGTTTTCTCACAGTTTCGATTTTGTAACCAAATTAAATGACATTTATTATTGTTCTGCTAATGTAAATCAGATCCTAATACATTTGAATGATAATCCAACATCAATTGAGCTTCCAATCTACATATAATGTCCAATTTATAAACACTTTTTTTCCATGTGATAACCCACCCAAAAATGACTATGGTTTACACCGACCATGATATGAATCACAATTATGGAATTTAAATGAAAGAAAGTTTAACTATTTGCCTGAGAAATTTTGTAGAGTCTGATTCCTTTGATGAAGAGGATGATTCTGACACAAACATCTCACTCCTTATCTGATTTGACACAAAAGCTCCTCAATTGCTCCCTCCTTTCTCCTCTGTAAAACTTGGGTTTTTAATTGAGTTGCTATGACACCCTGCCGAATTAATCATCGGTTGATTAGGCCTTTATTAAATTAAAACATGTTTCTCACATGTTTTATTCTTAGCACCACTGTAGAAAACTTTTTAATTACTAAGCACATAAGTGAAATTAGACCGGTGCTAAATTTTACCTTTCTTTAAAAAAAGAAAAATCTAACAATACGGAAACTAAACTAAACATTCACAATATACTAGGGTTCAACCATCACAATAAATAGATGAATAAAGGTTTGATGAATAAATCGTCAACGAAAAATATAAGACCAAACACTCCATAATAAAAAGGAGCCAGATAACTAAAAATTGTCAACGGATAACATGTCCATACATGGAATATAAAATTAGATCTTACACTAGATCTGAATGGAGGAATCGTCTAATCAAATCAAATCCTGTCAGCATCCACAATGCTACATCTCTGAGTCATTGGAATGAAGTCACACTTGGCTTCTCTATGGATGGTCACCTAAAAGGTTTTTAAAAATATTTTATAGAAAGTGTTAGTACACAAAACGTTTTGAAAATATTTAACAAGTGTTTATCACATTAAAATTCAGTTATTTATCACACATGTTCACATACACTTTCTCTTGAGTTTTCCTGACCTCTCATCTATAGTGCACGCCTAATGTTCTATACTTATCTCACCTAGCTAGGCTACCCAAGCTAACTATACCAAAGTATTCAACGGAACTAATCTATACGTTTAAGTTCACATACCGCCCACAGAGTATATTAATTTTTATTAACATCTTTAATGTGTTTACTTCCATCATAAGTAACATTTCTCACTTGTTATTCTTTAAATCACTACATTAAGTTTCTCCACTTAATTTATCATTTCGACATACACAATTTTAAATAACATTCACATATGTCATTAGTTAAATCATATAATTAAGTTTCTTGGCTTAATTCATTCTTTTTAGATATACAACATCTAATTATCTACTGTCTCACATAAGTAGATACACCACATGCTGTATATTTCCCATATCATATATACAAATAGATACATATATTTCACTATAATATTCTCGTATCATACATTAAGGATTCATTGGTTCGGATGTTCTTTCGACACTAATTTATCATATCATTCAGATAGGTCCGGATAGCCCTTAACCCCAATGTAGATGCTATATATATATAATTCCGAATTTCCCATTGACCCCAATATTATCTCTCTTAGATATTGGTCCTGATAGCCCTGGACCCCAACTCGAACTTTCATATATTGGTATGGATATTCCCTCGACCCCAATACATCTAATATACTTTAGGTATTCACATCGCCTAAGTATTCATATGATAGGTATTCACACTTATACGTAGTAAATTTCTCTCATATATTCGCCATACTAAATTTCCTTACGAATTACCCCACTTATCGTATTCGTGAGTATTCACATAATTTTCATGTATTGGTACGGACGTTCCCTCAACCCCAATACATTTAATATAATTTAGGTATTCATGACGCATTATTAATATGATAGGTATTCACACAACCTAATTATTCCTGCTTGTAAATAGTATATCTCTCTCTTATACTCACCGTACTATTTACTTTTCGATTTATTCCACTTATCACAGTCATTAGTATTCACACAACTCTAAAGGTCCTAGTTACCCCTTTATAAATTTCAGTAGTTAAATTAATATATACCCTACTGGTCTACATATTACATTATTCTATCTTTCTGTAATTCATTATCTTTCACTTTAATCGATTAGGTCATACTTTAACCCAATTCATTCTCGTCTCAATTCCCTCAATAAGACTAAATTATGAACCAAATATAGGCCTATCGTAACATAATAACTCTCTTATTATATCCCATCAAGGTTCCAAAAGTCACCATGACAATCATTAAGAAGAACTAAGACTGAAAAGAAAATTATGAAAATTTTCCCAGAGGATCGAACCGGTTCACCCAATGAGCTGAACCGATTCGCCGACCTGCACTCCGTCTCCTTCGCACAGTTCATGAATTTTTAAACAATTTTCAATTTCCAACTCTTTTTATACTTCATCAAACTTGAAACTAATTGTCCATAACCATTACTACATGCATTAAGATTAATTCCAATGTGATATTTACACCAAATCATCACAATAATTAATCAAGGACGGATTAAATCATAAATTCCTAAAAACCCTAGATTTCCATGTTCTTCGTCAATTTTTAACATAAAACTAGGTTTAATTCGTATTGATAATTACTCATCTGTTCATTATCAATCCTTTACATATATGAATCACACTAAATGAAATCCCTACCCATAACATTCATCGAAAATAAGTTTTTCTTCCAAGAATATGTATTATATCATCAATCCATGAAGCCCCCCTAACATGGGTATTATAACTTCAAAATAATAGCAATAAACAACTTGACTCTAGGTATGTAGTGTCTGAATTTGTGGTGTTGCTAATGGATTGATGTTTCTCTCTTCGAATTCGTATTCCTTAGATGATTATGGTGCAAGATTTGAGTCCAATTCATCAAGAATACCTCCCAAGCATTGAAAATTGGTCTCTCTTTTCTCTCCTATTGCTTCCTTTGGGTTTAACTATTTCTCACCCTATCCTCAAGTGTTAAACATCAGATATAAAACTTAGAATTTCGTTGGTTCCTTAACCTCTATTTGACAAATGACCAAAACGCCGCCAATTGGTTCAGGTTGAGTCGAAACTTCATCCGGGACCCAAACACAACCCCAGGCTACACTTTTTGACTATTTTGACCCATTCGGGATAATCTTTGACCTCTAAATTATCATACGACTTAGTAAAAATATATTTCCTTTCTCAACCTCAAATTAGTCTACAAGCAACTCTCGTTTGAGATAAAATAAAATAGGCACATATCACTCACTATGCCGTATTACAATAATCAATTATTATTTACTATTCACACTTGGTAAATTTCATACTATAATATTAATCAATATTTATATGTCAATTAATATTTAATAATCACATTTCTCATTTAATCACATTAAATTTACTTCACTCGCATAATTTAAATACAACATATTTTTCCCAATTAATTAAATTACAAATGCATAGAAATACGAGGTATTACATACTTCTCCCCTTACAAGGAATTTCATCCCCCCAAGTATGACATACGTACCGTGAATAAGTCTGGATATTGATCTCGCATGTTATCCTCCTGCTCACATATCGACTCATCAGTATTGTGGTGTCCCTACTACACTTGCACTATTGGCACCACTATGGACCGTAGCTTACGCCCACTATGATTCCAAATAGTCACTGGTCTCTCCTCGCACGAGACTTCTGGTTGCAAATTAATTTTCTCAAGTGGAATGTGTTACAATCTCACTCCTCTGTCATTTCTTCAACGATACCACGTGAAACCAATCGGGTATCCGCTGTAGATGCTATAGAAGTCCTAATCTATGTGTTACCGGTCCCACCCTCTCAATAATAGGAAAAGGCCCAACATAAATTGGCCCTAGCTTCCTCCTTCTTGTCGAATCTCATGATCCCATTTTTAGTAGATACTCTAACCAACCATGGTCGTCAATTTCCCACTTAATGGTCTCTTACCATATAGTGCCTTAAAAGGTGAACCAATGCTCCGTCGGCTCTACTATCTCTTTGTTAGAAAATTCCCATTTTTACGAGTGCCCATTTATGGTTGCTGAACCCTTGACCCTCTTCAGAGTAAATACTCACAACAATTTCCTGACTACTCATGTCAAACTTCACATTTTTGCTCAAAACGATGTAACTCTCCTTACATTTCTGAGCTATCTAAAAGAGACACGGTTTACTCAATTCCCTGTTGATGAACCATAAATCACTTTGGGTCCTAGAATCTCGTTACTCCCTGCTTCTTATCGATGTATGAGTGACACGTCTAGAACGATGTACAACTCCGTCCCCATCGCGTCCCGACACTTCCGATCAGAGGTGGGACTAAAAGGTCTAATCCTAATTCACAATAATTTTGGACAACACCTAGTTTTGTTCTACTTAGATTTCTCTAACTACAAAGTTGTATATGTTGCTCGATAGTATATCTTACTCTAAAATAACTAATATGTTGCTCTGGTCAATTCATTCCACAACCCAATGGAAACCCTAACCTCTTCACGATTTTGAGTTGTCCTAAATATGAATGTCACTACTCATGCTCATAAATCCCGTCACTGGGAACATCAAAATTACAAAAAGACTAGTTGTTACCCTCAGATCAACATTTTTCCATCCCTAAATGGTGTAAGTTGGGGACAACTCCATTATGTATCATTCACCATTTATCCTCATGTTCAACATTTCTCATTATTAGGGACCTCTTACTCTCCCTTTTTCAGAAATGTACCCCAAAAACATTTCCCTTGTGTGTTGCTCCCAAAACATCTAGGCATATGACTAAGCGATACTATGTTTTACCGAGGGCACCCATACACCCTATAACTCATGCATATTTACACAAACCTCACAACATCCCCTACCTAACATACTTGTCTCAAGTTCAGCCCCGCACTCTCGGTGTGGCTAAATCTTTTGGGTAATTTTGATCACCCGGATAACTACTATTTAATTCTTCTCGATATTTCCCCACCTATCAACTTGTGGTACAAAAAGTCTTCGATGTTTCTCACATCATCATAACACGATTCTCTCTCCCTCAAATACAAAATATAGTTATTAACTTTCTGTTATAACTATAAATATCCAAATCTATAATTGTACCCCAAATCATCGTCTCTTGACATAAAATGTATATCTTCCCACTCTTATGTTACGAAGGAGCACATATAACATGGCGCTCTTACTATCACTAGTTTTCCAGTGCGAATAAATCACGGGCTATATCTCTCCGCTCGATAATAAAACAGTCTTCCCTGAACCACGTTAGTAAGCATCCTTACTCACCGAGATTAATTATAACTAGACAACATATATATACACATATAAGTCTATTACCCAATATATAATGACATATATATACTCACATATATTAGCTCAACCCTCTTTCATGTGATACTTAGAAAAAACAATTTATACCCTGGAACAGTGACCACGAGATCTCACTATCACCATATCGCTAACTAGTCAAATCTCGAAAATTATTCTACTCTATTCTCACAACTCTCAAAAGTAGTAATCTCACATCAAATTTAAACATAATCTTAGTGTACCCACTCGCTCCCTCGTAGGTGACACCAGAGAACTCGCTATTCCACAAAATTTATATACATCAAATGGCCATCACGGGTAACATACCCACTAAATCCGACTCACTCATGAATTTCAGTGAATATAACCTTACTTTTGACCCAATAATGTAACTTAGATCAATACCATACTACCTAGGATGACACAACCATATTACTTCCATTCACTATCTGTCTCACCTGGTCGACGGTTCCTAAATGCACTCTCGCATCGAAACTGACTCAAGATCTGCCATAATGGTTATACATTCGGGATCTCATCTTGCAGTTATCCCCCACAATAATTTGGGGAATTACTTCTCCTTTCAAGTCCTATACCCTCTGATCATGGCCCTATTGGCCTTCCTTAATGTCCATTTGCCCCTATCGACCTTGAGGAACACAATGTTGCAGTTGATGAGGACCTTCTTGATCCTGTTCGAAGCTACCGTTCTGTGTTTGGAAATATCTGGGCCAAACTCCCTTAGCCCAAATTCCTTGCTAGAAATCTCGCTCTTCCCGTTGTTGTGCCTCATTGGAACTGCTTTCATCTACCTCCTAGTTTGACTTGTCCCACTTTCTTGTTGTGGACATGTTTAATACAGGTGGTCCTACTTCCCCCTCATAAGATACCTTTCTATGCCATCCCACCTTACCACTGGCCTCCTTGGACATGTCAGGGCATCCTTTTCTCGAACTTAGTGGCCTGGATCCTGATTTCTACCTTCGTTGTCCCTTTGGCTCTACTGGCCTTATAGAACTCATTGCTGGCCTGAACAGCCTTGACTAAATTCGACATCTTATGTTAGGAATTCAAGACATATAAATTATTTTGATAGGTCCCCTACTGGGCCTACCCTTCTGTAGTGTCTCACTAACAACGCTAAATCCAGTCTTGCTCTTCAGCTAGATTCCCCAACCCTCTTGGCTCCCTTATCATGGAAGAGTTGATATACTCTCATAAATGCATGACGTTGGTGACATCTTCACTAGTCATCTTCATCGTCTTTCCATCCACGCTTGTGTATACTATTCACAAGCCTAAATTCACTTATGGGCCCGCACCCAATCCCTCATTTAATTTTAAACATATTTCTTCATACGTAGTGACTGACTCTCGTCACTTTATGCTACCCCCTACGAGCTAAAACTTTTTCCCAAAAGTTTAATCCTGGGTGTCGCAGCCCTCCACCCTACATAATAGTCTTTGGATTCTTTCCATTAATTGGTGCATTGTAATTCTTCTCTTTCCCTAATTCTTATAGGTGACTCTTCAAAAGAGTCCCCTAACTCTCCCCCGCCAGCAACGCTGCATTAGTTTGAAATTACACTGCCATTGTTTACAAAGGTGCTTGGGGAAATTACTGCCCCATGTGGCTATCCTATTATCATTTGCCCAAAAAATAATTTTGATGACTTTGATCGAAATCACTGTTCTCCTAATACTCTATATCTTCTGCCTCTCCTCTCCTCCTTTAGTCCTTCTAACAACCCTCGCCGGTCATCCCATCTTGCTCAGTGTACGCATCTCAACCAAACTTGCATATGAATTATATTAACTATATTCAATAGCATGAGGACGTAAGTTGGATACGTAGAGGAGTACAACAATACTATCATAAGGCTCTATATTAAAAGAATGCTACACGAAAATCATAGTAAGCCGTACAAATCCTATAGACACTAGAACCTGATGCTCTGATACCAACTGTGACACCCCATCTAATTAAACATAGGTTGATCAGGCCTTTATTAAATTAAAGCATGTTTATCATGTGGTTCATTCTTAGCATCACTGTTGAAAGATTTTTAATTACTAACCAACTAAGTGAAATTAGACCGGTGCTAAATTTTAACTTTCTTTAAAACAGAAAAATCTAACAATGCAGAAACTAAATTAAAAATTTACAATATACTAGTGTTCTACCATCACAATATATAAATGAATGAAGGTTGACGGAATAAACCATTAGCGAAAAATCCAAAACCAAATACTCCATAATAAAAAGGAACTAAATAAGTGAAAACTGTCAATGGACAACATGTCGATACATGGAATATAAAATGAGATCCTACACTAGATCTGAATGGAGGTATCGTCTAATAAAATCAAATCCTATCAGCATCCATAATTCTACAGCTCCGAGTCCCTGGAATGAATTCACGTTTGGCGTCCCTCTGGCTAGACACCTAATAGGGTTTTAAAAATATTTTATAGCAAGTGTTCGTACATAAAACGACTTGAAAATATTTAGCAAGTATTTATCACATTCTCACATAAGAAGATACAATGAACGGTATATATTTCCAACCCAATATATACAAATAGATATATATTTCACTATAATATCCTCATATCACACATGAAGGATTCATTAGTTCGGAAGTTCCTTCGATCCCAATTTATCATGTCATTCACATTTGCCCAGATAGTCCTCGACCCTAATGTAAATGCTATATATATATATATTGGTCTGGATGTCCCATCGACCCCAATATTATTTTTGTCCGATATTGGTCTGGATATCCCTCAACCCCAACTCAAACTTTCATGTATTGGTTCGGATATTCCCCCGACCCTAATACATCTAATATACTTTAGGTATTCACACCGCCTAAGTATTCATATGATAGGTATTCACATAACCTAGTTATTCACACTTATACATAGTATATTTCTCTCATATACTTGTTGTACTAAATTTTTTTACAAATTATCCCACTTATCATATTCGTGAGTATTCACATAATTTTCATGTATTGGTCCGGACATCCCCTCGACCCTAATACATTGAGTATACTTTAGGTATTCACACGGCCTAAGCATTAATATGATAGGTATCAACACAACCTAATTATTCCCGCGTGTACATAGTAGATCTCTCTCGCATACTCACTGTACTATTTACTTTACGATCTATTCCACTTATCGTATTCATGAGTATTCACACACCTCTAAGGGTCGTAGTTACCCCCTTATAAATTCCAGTACTTAGATCAATAATTACCCTCCTGGTGCACTTATTATATTATTCTATTTTCCCATAATTCATTATCTTTCTCTCCGATCGATTACGACATACGTTAACCTAATTCCTTCTCGTCTTAATTCCCTTAGTATGAGTAAATTATGAACCAAATATAGGCCTACCGTAACATAATAACTCTCTTATTATATCCTAGTAAGATTCAAAAAGTCTCCACGATAATCATTAATAAGAACTAGGCCCAAAAAGAAAATTCTAAAAAATTTCCCAGAGGACCAAACCGATTCAACCAATGAACCGAACTGACTCGCCGATCGGCACTTTGTCTCATTCTCCCAGTTCATGCGTTTTTCCACCATTTTAAATTTCCAAATCTCATTAAACTTCATCAAACATTAAACTAATTGTCCTTAACCATTACTACATGTATTAGGATCAATTCCAACACGATTTTTACACCAAATCATCACAAGAGTTAATTAAGAATGAATTAAATCATAAAGTCCTCAAAACCCAAGATTTCCTTGTTCTTCCTCCATTTTTAACATAAAACCCAGGTTTAATTCATATTGATAATTACTCATCTACTAATTATCAATCCTCTACATATATGAATAAAACTACATGAAATCCCTACCCATAACATGCATAAAAAACAACTTTTTCTTCTAAGAATATGTATTATATCATGAATTCTTGAAGCCCTCCTAATATGGGTATTATAACTTCAAAATAATTGCAACAACTTGCCTATAGGTTTGTAGGGTTTGAATTCACGGTGTTGTTAATGGATTGATGTTTCTCTCTTCGAATCCGTGTTCCTTAGATGATTAGGATGCAAGATTTAGGTCCAATTCTTCAAGAATACCTCCCAAGCCTTGAAAATTGGTTTCTCTTTTCGCTTTAATAGATTCCTTTGGGTTTAACTATTTCTCACCGGAGCCTCAACTCTTAAACATTAGATATGACATTTAGAATTTCGCTGGTCCCTTAACCTCTATTTGCCAAATGACCAAAACGCCCTCAGTGGGTGCCGGTTGGGGCTAGAAATTTACGTGAGACCCAAACAATACCCCCGGGCACACTTTTTTGACTATTTCGACCCATTTGGGGTCATCCGTGACCTCCAAATTATCATCTGAGTCACTCAAAAAATATTTTTCTTTTCTCAACCTCAAATTAGTCTACACGCGACTCCCGATTGAGATAAAACATAATATGCACATATCACTCACTATGCCATATTACAATAATCAGCAATTATTTGCTATTCACACTTAGTAAATTTCATATTGTAATGTTAACCAGTATATATCTATCGATTAATATTTAATAATAACATTTCTCATTTAATCACATTAAATTACTTCACTCATGTAATTTAAATACAACATTTTTTTCCAATCAATTTCTCAAATTAATTAAATTATAAATACACAAAAATACAAGGTATTATAGTTGTGTCTATCACAAACTACCTAATGTAAGTTTTGTATCTGTAATCCCGAAATTAAGCCTATCGGCCAAGCCCAAATGACCTGAACACCCCCGCGTGAGCCCGATTATTCCTAAAAATGCCCCGAGACCCAATTACTACCCCGAGTACTCTTTTTCGACTGTCTCAAGCTATTCGGAATCAACTGTGCACTTAGAATCGCCATATGAGTTACTTTACTAAAATTTTCCAATCTCGACCTTAAATTACGACACATGTAAACTTTGAAAATTAACCGAATTAAATAAATCTTAATTCACCAAGTAATTAAATCCTACAGGTTAATTAAAATTCTATATCCCCAAATTAATTAAATTTTATATCCTAAAAATTATGGGGTTCTACATTTACATAACTTCTCAAATATCAAATCCATTTTCAAAAATAGGTTTCAAAAGCAGTTCATCGAGTTTCAAGATCAATTTTTTTATAAACCACTTTTGATACTACTTGAAAAATGCATTTACTAGATCTTTAACTAAAAGTTAAATTTTAAGCAAACCCTGAAAACAAACTCGTTTGATGAAAATATTTTTTTAATCACTACATAAGATGTGTAGAAACTGTTTTCCTTTTGCGATGTTAGATTTGATAACAGATTACCTTAAGTTTTTAAAATAAAAACGTATAATAAATCTTTGATTAGAAACCAACAAATATAAGCAGTGAGAATAACAAAAGTTAGTTGTACATAATGATTTTTTACGTGGTAAAATTCCAAATTAGGAAAAAATCCACGGTGGCCTCTATGCCATAAAATAAAAATCTACCACAATGAAACAATATTTAAAGGATTACATGCACACAAACATGAATAGAAGATCCTAAGTCTAAGAATAGAAATATACCTACTGAGCTTTCTCCTCCGAGGTAATTCAGTTCTGACTTTGATCTCCCTGGCTATTTCCTTGTGTCATTACTTGCTTGTTGCTCCAATGGACTCAGTCAATACAAAATGTTTGAAAAGAGCCACACTTTACTAGGTGTTCATGTGAGAGTGTATATGACAGTTATGTGAAAAATATGCAAATATGCAGCTCACGTCTCTCAAAAGATTTATATAAACAAGTCCTCGCAAATTACAAAGGTTCTATATGACATACAACTGTTTGGATTCTCAAGAAAATCATATTTCAATTAAAAAAAAATGAAGTTTTATGATCTGAAGTTTTAAATATTTCTAAAAGTCAGATCTAAGTCACAAAACTTATTTATATACAAAATATGTTTCACAAATTATGAAATAATATTTTATGGACTTAAACTTCATATCTAAGAAAGCAGATATTTTAGAAGTCTCTTTTTCAAGAAATCATAACACGATATACTGGATCTAAATAGATTTGTAAAATAATACAAGATCTTGAAGAGAACAGGAACAAAAACACTAAAAATATATGTGAAAACGTTTCTCAAGTGAGTTTCTCACACTTTTTAGGAAGTGTAAGAGGGTAGTTTAGATAAGATGGAGGCGTAACCCCTTTTGAGTATGGTGATGACAAGGTTAATCAGTAAACACTAGTGATTTAGCCACAAGACACAAAGAACAGTTTGGAACGTATGAAACCCAGCTTAAATCCACAAATCTCTCGTGTATAACTCACAATATAATAAGGAACTCAGAAATAACTTAGCTAGAGGGAGAGAGAAGTAAGCATCCTAGATACACCTTAGTAGGCAGGTAAACAAACACACACACACCGAAAAGGTCTTCTTCAAGGATTTCTGTCAAGTTATTAAAGCTCCCTAATAAATGACAAATGGTGGGTGGAAGAACTCTCTGGTTTTTCAATAACTCTTTCTCTAGTAATAATTTCTCAAAATCTTAGAAAAATATCTCCAAAAGAACTCTTTTTAGAACTTTTTGATCGATGCCCTTCCTTGGAGGTGGTTGGGGCCTTAAATAGCCCCCACACCACCCTCGAGGCAGCTAAGTCATTAATGCCTGTGAAAGACCTCCCTCATACCTTATGTCACCAGCATTAAATACCTGATGCACTAGTTGTCTTTACGTCATAAACATTAAATGCCAAGACATGCCTTTTGCCTAACCACTGTGTGTCAGGGGGCTGTTGCCACAGAGGTTGCTTACCAACCGTCTGACAGCCCCAAATACCACGATGGTTTACTCAAGTGCAGACTTGACATTGCCTAGCTGGCTAGTGACATCACCTACAGTAGATGGGACATAAAGTAGAGGGTTGTTTGGATCACAGCAAAGCTCCCGATGGAACTCGAAGGTATTTTGCTCTAGGTTCCACGGTGAAGATCTTTCGGTGTTTTACCAGGTGTATTTAAGATGGTCAGGACAAGCCCCAACGGTGCCCCACTTCTCAATCCTCCAAACCAAGTCCCTCTAAAGTTCCCACGGTGAGGTTGTTCGATAGAGCATGAAAGCTCTCCCAGGCCCTGCCAAGCCTGGTCTCTCGCGAGTACCGTTCGACCTCACACCCATTCATTATTCTCGTTACAACATTTCAGTCGGTATAGCTTTACAGTGAATGTAATCAGAGGTACAATATG
The DNA here is from genome assembly GCA_949130495.1 of Sambucus nigra. Lineage (NCBI taxonomy): Eukaryota > Viridiplantae > Streptophyta > Magnoliopsida > Dipsacales > Adoxaceae > Sambucus > Sambucus nigra. The sequence continues at coordinate 294,191,563 of OX422220.1, forward strand.
ATTAACACAACAAGCTGAAGTATGAGTTGCCACGCTGAGCTGCCTCAACAAGATGCCACGCTTGAGTTGCCACGCTAAGCTGCCTCCCCAAGCTACCACGCTGAGCTGCCTCACCAAGATGCCACGCTTGGGTTGCCACGCTGAGCTTCAAGCCCCCTCTACATTTGCCCCTTCGTGGAGGGATTTGTTGTGGGAACAAGAAGTGCCTCCACGAAAACTTCTCAATCCGATGAACCTTCTCTGTCTGGCCTGCTACTTTTTCCTAATGCCGAGCCTCAACCGTTCTAGCTTGAATGTCTAAAATTCTCCCGAAGGACCTGCTAATATTCTCCCAGTAATGTTCGAAAAAGCGAAAAATTCTCCCCGATGTAACTGAGTCATAACTAAGCAACGTTTGAGCTTCTGACGAGGGGACAATCTTGCTTTTTTGAACCATTGGGACATCTTCTTCGTTGTGGGGTTTATTGGATATGTCTGAGAAAATCTTGGCGCCCAAAACTCAATCTTGCTTAGGAAGGTAACGATGGCTGTTCCCTAGGTGTCACTTCATTAATGACGTAGAGTTGTCTTTTCTATTGTCAGAACACTTCCCGAAGTGCCACGTGTACATTTGAAATGATTGCAGGCAGCCTCGCACGTGCAATGGTGGGAAACTTAAATGACGAACTTAAAAATTCAAACAGCTAAATCCCCCAAACACTTAAAACCTTCCTTTCTCTTACTTTGCCATTACCTTCTTCAAATTTCCTTCGCTTTTAGAGAGAGAGAGAGAGAGCTTCCATTGTTGAGCATCTGAAACCTCCATTGCTGTTCAAGCTTGTGCCTTCCTTTTCTTGCTCTCATCTTCTACGCCACCTCCTGTGGTTGCTCTCCTCCATTGTTGTGCTCAAGATCCTCTTACTCAAGGCTTTTTTCGTTTGCTCTAACACTCTGCCATGGCGTCTCCAAGTTACCCCACCATCTCTTCAACCAGTGCGCCCCCTGCTACCGCTGTTGCTACCGCTGTTGCTGGCACTACTGCTGATTCTGCTTTGGACGTAGCCCGTCATGAACAGTTAAGGTTTTATCGTCGCTCTCCCATTTTTGGCAAGGATGATAGCTTTGTTGCTGCCTGCAAGACTGTCAAATTTGAATGTAAGTTTGAGACCTTATTGCTGGGTGATGAGGACGAAGAACCCTCGAAGGGGGGCTTTCTTCCTCCAAAGGGGACTCTCAGGTTTCGTCTGGAGTGAGGGGACTTCCAATGGTCCCAAATTGAGTTCAAGGCACCAGGGGGTTCTCCTGCCCATTTTGCTGCTTAGAACTCTCACATGGTGAGTTCCCATGGTGATATTCTGAGTAAGATTGGCCTTCAACGGGCCAAATAGTTTGGTGAGTATACTCTCTCCAAAAATAATGTTGCTCTCCCCATTCTTGTTTCCCGTTGGAACGTGACGACTCACACATTCATCGCTGCGTGGGGCGAGTTTACGATAACCCTAGAAGATGTCTGCGAGCTCCTGGGGCTCGAAGCAGCAAGCCATGAGCCTTATACCGATGAGCCTCTCGACGCCCAAGAGATTGCTGACCGTTTGGCGTTGGATCGAATATGCCGAAGTTGCATCGATTCTTCAAACAAAGCTACCTTCACTCCGCTGATTAACTATTTATTCAAGGGTTCTAGTGAAGGCAGTTCTTCAACTTCAACGGATGCCCCTGGTCAAGGTACTTCGTTAGAGCTCCCCGCTTACATCCTTGTGATTCTTTCCCGTCTTCTTTTGACGGGAAAACCAAATGATCAGCCCCGAAGGGACCTTATCAACATATCCCTTCGTTTGGCCCGGGGCATCAAACTTCCTTTGGCTGCAATTGCCTTAGGGTCCCTCTACACCTGGCTCGACAGAACATTGTTCGACATGGAATGATCGCTTGGCCGTTATAACCTGGCCAATTTTGCCAACAGCGTCCTTCTAACCAGCTTCCTGTACGTGCGCTTTCCTGTTGTAGCGGCCAAGGCCAACCGACCTCCTTCTGGGGAAACCATTCTGCCCCCACGCTCTTATATTTATCACAAGAGGTAGAGCCGAAAAGAGCTGATCGCCTCAATTGACCGTTTTGAGGACTTTGTTATGAGGCCTTATGGAGAGAACGTCTTTTTCATACTTGTGATTTCTTCCAGCACGAATCCAGGGTGGTTTAGGTGGGGGTAGACATTGAAGATCCTCAGTTAGCCGTGGTGCTTCTCATTTCTCCGGGGTATCTGCCGTCCTACACCGAGTGGGGATATTCCAGCGAGCATTATAACCCCAATCGGTGCAGTCGTCAATTTGGGTTTGATCAGGGGGCTCCTCGCCCAGTTTTCCAATCTTCAAACCCAAAGGTTAGCTTCAGCGAGGCATGTTCCTTATTTTCCTCTACTGCTGCGTGGGGGATAAGTGAATCAATGGCTGGGCGAATCACCATTCCTTCCAACAAAAGGCAAGGGGATGTGACCGATCTATTTGCCACGAAGTTCTGGCCGAAACAACTAGCTGACATTGTTGAGTTCATAGATGGCGAGCCCGTGTACCCTCCAGTTCTGTCTTTTTCTGCGTTGGAGCTGGAACTTAAAGGAAACTCCGTTCTTGGGATTGAGTTCCCTCTAAGCAAAACCCCTAAAAGGCCTACCGAAGAGCTTCCTCCATTATGCCCCATGACTCCTACTGCCATACCCAAAGACAAAAGTGTTGGGGTATCCAGGAAGACTGCTCCTTCGACTGGAGCCACTGCTGATGAAGGGTCTTCGCAGCCATCAACCAAGAAGGCCAAGAGTGGGGTGGCTTCCACGAAAAAATCAAAGTCCAAATCCCAGACTCCTATGGCAGCCCTTCCCATAGCCTCCGTTCCTCCTCCCATCTCTGCTAAAAAGGCCGAGAGGTTAAGGAGGGAGGCGCAGGCTGAGGTAGATCGGGTAAATGCAGAGTTTCAACGGCGCGATGTCATCGTTCCTCCTTCGGTTGCTTTCCCTACGATCGTCGTCGATCCAACTGAGCCAGCTGCAAGGAGGAGGAAAAGTTCTAACGTTCCTCAAGCTATTGGCAGTGATGTGACAAAGACAAGGAGGAAGACTATAGGCACCAAGTCCCAGAGGAAGCAAGCTCCCACGGTGCAAGCTTCTTATTCTTATTCCCGATCTGAGGTATGTACACTTATCTTGTTCTCTTTTCCTCTTTAGTTAAAGAAAGCTGCATTTTCTTATATATATTGTTCTTAATTACTTTGGTGCAGGGGTTTAAAGAAACTGGGCCTCGTCCTCCTAGTCCCCCAAGTCCCCCCATAAGTCGTTTCGTGGGTGGTCGCTGTGGTGCCCTCTCATCCGATACTACCCCACCCCGTTCGCCAATGACCGGGCTTACTTACTCCCGTCGTTCAATCTCACGACGGGCGAGGGAGGTAGCTGTGTAGGGTGAGGTTATAGAGCCCATGGATGTCTATTCCCCACCAGAGGAAACGCAATCCGAGACAACTACCTCAGCCCCCTCTGGCTCACTGGCTTCCCCTGAGGTTGCTCTGCCCATTATTCTGGCTGCTGCAAGTGACCCTGAGGTAATGATTTCATATTTAATTTGTCTGATCTGACATTCCTTCTCTTTCACCCCATTCTGTGTGCTGAATTTGGGATGTTGGTTGCCCTAGGTCGAAGTGTCCTCGCTGCTAGCAAACATTGTTCGTTCAACGGTGCTGATGAGACCTCTGACCACAGTGCCCCTTTTCAATGTCCTGACTGAGGTAAGTAACACTTGGATATATTTCACTCTTTTTCTATACTTGTTCCTCTTTACTAACATTGGCTTTTATATTGCAGCTTTCCCCTGATCTTTTACCACCCTCTTCTTTGGGTAGTCTTTACGCACACAGGGCTAAGGTTGGGGCTTCTTCGCAGCCTGGTGGTTTTTCTGTGCCCCTTCGTGTTGGGGCCTCTTTCGGGAGTCCATCATCTATTCCCAATGAACCCCCTACGCTTGCTTTGGTACCTTATGTGGGCGAGGGAACTTTACCGATAGTTGAGGTTTATGCGGCCAGAGACCCCGTTGAGGCTGATGAGGTAACAAGTCCCCTCCCAACGATTCCTGCCCCTTTAACCTTCGTGGTGACTCCCATTCCTGCCCCTGTTGTGACTCAGGTACTTTCTTAATTCTCTGCATAAACTCCACCGTATGTTAGGTTTTTTTTTCATAACTCCATCTTATAACGGTGACTTAACAACGAAAACGTTTGTTAAGATTTTTTTATATAATCTCCACCTTATAACGGTGACTTAACAACGAAAACGCTTGTTAAGATTTTTATATAATCTCCACCTTATAACGGTGACTTAACAACGAAAACGCTTGTTAAGATTTTTATATAATCTCCACCTTATAACGCTGACTTAACAACGAAAATGCTTGTTAAGATTTTTATATAATCTCCACCTTATAACGGTGACTTAACAACGAAAATGCTTGTTAAGATTTTTATATAATTTCCACCTTATAACGGTGACTTAACAATGAAAACGCTTGTTAAGATTTTTATATAATCTCCAACTTATAACGGTGACTTAACAACGAAAACATTTGTGAAGATTTTTATATAATCTCCACCTTATAACGGTGACTTAACAACGAAAACGCTTGTTAAGATTTTTATATAATCTCCACCTTATAACGGTGACTTAACAACGAAAACGCTTGTTAAGATTTTTATATAATCTCCACCTTATAACGGTGACTTAACAATGAAAACGCTTGTTAATATTTTTATATAATCTCACTGTTTTTTATATCTCTTCTCAGGTTGCTCGGGAGGATTCCTCACCAGCTCTTTCACTTATGGGCACACCTCAACAGGAACCTACTGTTTCGAAAGAATCTGATCATGCTGACCAAGGTTCCACGACTGGTGTCGAGGCAGAAAGTGAATCTGGGTGAGAATTGCCTCTTCCTGACTTAACTCCTCCTGCCTTTTGCCTAATGGTGCTTCACAATTCTCCCCAAATGCCTGTGAGCCATCGCTTGGTGATTGAGCAGTTAGTGAACCATCACCCCGAGACCTTCACCGGGGACTGCCTACAGTCCAACATTCCCGTGATGAGTCATCGACTGCAAGGCATGGCGATCGTTGTTGCTGAGATTGCCAGTACTCCCACTTCCAGTGTCACCCGAGCCCTCATTAATCAGTTTTTGGGTTTTCTGAAGGAATTGGGTTGTGACGGTTTCCGTTTCGACTGGCTTATAACGTATTTGAAAACTTTGAAGAGTCAGCAGCTGATCGTCCAGAGGGAACTACTGAGAAAGCACCAGGAGGACCAACGGGCTGAGGAGGTTAAGTTAGCTGAGCTGGCACCTCTTTTGGAATCGGCGGATGAAGAAGTAAAGAATGCCGAAGAGGCTCTGCGTTTGGCCAAGCTAAAACGGGAGACTTCTTATTGAATGCGCACAGGTGCAGACCAGGCTAGAGGTTGCTGTCAACGCTCAAAGCTCCTTTGCGTCAGCTTCTTCGGGCCTTCCTGGGAATTTTTTCTCTTCCCCGGACCTATGGTTCCTCTTAGGGTAGTAAACTCCTGTATATATTTTCTTTCTTCGTCCATTCATGTAATTCTTGGGCAATAGTTCCCAATTTTTTTGTAATGCTCTTTTGATGAATGAAAGAATGTATATTTTCCAGTTTATCTCTGAGTTATGACTTCTTTCATATCAATGTCTATACTTCACGTCATCAATAAAACTTGTATATTCATAATCAAAGACTAGATACATCGATGGTACAAACTTAATTGTTTACACATGATAGACTTTCATCCATTTATTGTTAATTTTGAATGGCTTATTTTCCTCCAACTTAGAAATTAAGTAATAACCTGAATCATGAGCTTCCTTCACGATGAAAGGTCCCTCCCAATTGGCTGCGAACTTTGGCAGAGGAAGTCCCCTAATGTGTTTCACCGCTGCTTTCAAAACGAGATCTCCCTCCACGAACCTCCTTGGTCTTACCAGGTTGTCATATGCCCTAGAGAGCTGCTTTGTTTACATTTGAAAATGTTGCATCGCGTTGTCTCTGTGTTCATCCAATGCCTCCAACTGCACATGCCTGTTCTGAGGAAGCATGCTACTTCGCAAGGCGTATCGAGCAGAGAGAACTTCCAACTCCACTGGAAGGATTGCATCAGCCCCGTAGACAAGGGAGAATGGAGTGTACCCTATGGGCTTCCTCTTCGTCGTTCGATAGGCCCACAACACTGCTGGTATCGTGTCATCCCACGATCCTGGAAAGTCCTCCATCATTTTAACCAAGATATTAACCAGAGTTTTGTTAGTTGCTTCGGCCTGACCGTTCCCCTCCGGGTATGCCACCGTTGAAGTGTGATGAACAATGGAGTACTTGTTTGTGAGCATCGTTACTTCTGAGTTGACGAAGGGAGTCCCATTATCTGAGAGAATAACCTTTGGGATCCCAAAACGGCAAATGATATAGTCTCTGATGAAGTTACTCACTACCCCAGCCGTTGCCCTTCTGAGTGGTATTGCTTCAGCCCATTTTGTAAAGCACTCCGTTGCTACCAGTATCCATATCTTGCCCCTCGACGAAGGATGTATCGCCCCCATGAGGTCGAACGCCCAAGTGTGGAAAGGATAAGGCGTTGCCAGAGAGTGTAAGTCCACCGATGGGGCATGGATCATATTTCCATGAAGTTGGCAAGCTTTGCATTTTTGAACAAATTCGGCAGAGTCTTTCTCTATCGTTGGCCAATAATACCCCAACGTCATCAGCTGATCATATAACTTGGCCCCTCCTATGTGAGCTGGGTCATGGGCTTGTTTGAGGACCTCAGTTGCTTCTTCCTTTGTGATGCAACGCAATGGCTTGTTGAAGTACCCCCTTCGATAAAGCTGCCCCTCCTGGATATAGAACCTCGGGGCCCTTCGCTTCAGTCCCATCACATCCATTTTCTCCGTTGGGACAATTCCATCTTGAATAAAGTCGATATAGGGTTGCCTCCAGTCCGTTTGGGCTTCGATGAAATGGCACTCAGCTGCTTCGAAAAATAGCTGACACTTATCACAATTCCGTTGTAGTTCTACCGCATCCTGTTTCATTCTAGGCCAAAAATATCCCCCTCTTTGAATTCTCCTATAAAGAGGTATCTCAGTTGTTTCGCAGTGCTCCTCATGTGTTTTCTTCAACCTTCGCTCTGCTTCCTCTGGCCCAATGCATCTCGATAACCATCCCCCTGCATTTCTGAAGTAAAGATTTCCCTGGTTTGTAAAGTATTAGGCTAACTCTCTTAGTCCCATAGCTCCTTCTCCAGACTCCAGTTGCTTCCTGATCTCTCCTCTCCAATCCGTGTCTCCCTCCATCGGTAGTATTGACTTCACCACCGAAGGAGCTGTTCTTCGTTGGATCGTAACGATAGTCGTATCGCTTCTCATGACCATCTTTTGAGCAATAGTGGCATAAGCGTCTGGATGACGGTTCATCGTTCTGGGATGTCTTCTGATTTTGGTCCGATGGAACTGGCTGAGGAGCCTTTGAATGATCGTTCTATACGGTGCCAAACTCATGTGCTTCAATGCCTATTCTCCGTTAACTTGCTGAATTACTAAGTTCGAGTCACCCTTAATGCAGAGTGAACGAATTCCCCTTCGAAGAGCCTCCAGCAACCCTAGTACCAACGCTTCATATTCTTCTTCGTTATTGGAGCAAGGGAAATCTAGTTTGTAGGAAAGGCAAATCTCCTCCGTTCCTTTTGAAAGGATGACCCCTTCCCCTCCTTTTTTCTCTGCCGAAGACCCATCAAACTGCATCGTCCATTCCTCATCGGTTGCATCCAGATAGTTGGCTTGTAAGTCGTCTCTCGGAATGTCTTCTTTAGGTGGTTCAAACGTTCCTGATGGAAAGATTTCCAACAGATCAGCATACGCCTTGCTCTTGATAGCACGAGGAACCACACACTTTAAATCATATTCGGAGAGAATAAGGAACCACCTAGCTGCCCTGCCAATCAAGATAGTTCTAGCCAACAAATACTTAATAGGATTACATCTAGTTACAATATGAATTGTAAAAGACAACATATAATGTCTAAGTTTTTGTGCTACAAAGACTAAGGCCAAACAATGCCTTTCTAGGCTGCTATATCTAATCTCTGGCCCATGTATGATCCTGCTGAGGTAATACACTGTCCGTTCTTTCCCGTCAATCTCTTGTGCCAGCAAAGCTCCAACGGACCTTGTAGTGGAGGTGAGGTACAGCTGCAACGGTACTCCTGCCTGTGGAGGAACCATGATTTGTGGTGAAACGAGCAGCTTCTTCAACTCATCAAGAGACTCCTGGTGATCCTTTTCCCACCTGAACTTTGTGTTCTTTCGCAGCAGCTGCATCAACGGGTGTGTTACCTCGGCCAATCCCGGTACAAATCTTCTGAGGTAGGAGACTTTGCCGAGGAAACTTTTTAGCTCCTTCGCCGTTCTTGGGCACGGCATCTCTAAGATCGCGCGTTGTTTATCCTGGTCCATCTTCACCCCTTGTCGATCAACCACAAAGCCTAGAAACTTCCCGCTTGTTACTCCAAAGACGCACTTCAATGGGTTCATCCTTAATTTATACTTCCTACATCGAGTAAACACCTTCTTTAAGTCGTTTAGGTGGGACTCCTCCTTTTTTGATTTGATGACCAAATCATCCACATAGAATTCTACAAATTTGTGGAAGAAATCGTGAAAAATGTCCATCATTGTTCTTTGATAAGTAGCTCCCGCGTTCTTAAGTCCAAACGCCATTACTTTGTACATGAAATTGCCCAACGGGGTTCTGAATGCCATTTTCTCTGCGTCCACGGGGTCCATCTTGATCTGGTTGTACCCTACATACCCATCCATGAAGCTATACATCTCATGCCCAGCCATGGCATCTATCAAGCTATCAATGGAGGGTAGAGGGAACTCATCTTTGGGGCAAGCCCTGCTCAAATCTCTAAAATCCACACAGATCCTTATTTGACTCTTGTCCTTCTTCCCTACTGGCACAATGCTAGATAGCCAAAGGGGATGCTGTATTGGTTTGATGAATCCTGCTGCCAACAAATGCTGAACCTCTTCCTTAATCTTCAAGTCCAACTCAGGTTTATAAGTCCTTGTTGCCTGCTTCACCGGGATGGCTGAAGGCATCACGTTTAGCTTGTGGCAGCTCACTTCCTCATCTAGCCCCTCCATTTCGGTATACTTCCATGCAAAGACATCTATGAACTCCCTGATTATCCCAACCAAGGCTTCTCGTTTCTCCTTACCGAGATCCTTCGCGATGAAGATGGGCCTTGGGTCTTCCCCTTCTCCTGCCAGGTTCAACTGCTCCAACTCTTGTGCCTGGGGCTTTGGTTGATTTGCCATGTAGTCTGGTTCTTCGGCGACCTCCTCCACGAACTCCTGTATGTTGGAGTTGTCTATCACCATACACTGTCCCTGTTGATCCACCAAGAAACACTCATATAATGGGTCAGCCCCATCCTCGGTCTCTTCGGCCGCCCGCTCACATCGTTATAAACGGTATACCACCTTCCCCTCTTCAGTGACCACCTTCTTGCATTGCCTGTTGGTAGCTGTTACCACGGACTTCCTCTTCCTTTCTCTCGAAGCCTCAGCGATTCTTCCCCCTGAAAAGCGACTCAGCACGCTTTGCCGTTGGACCTCATGCTCCACAGGATCCACTCTAAGCCTTACTTTGTTTTTGAGCTGCTTCGTGGTACTTTGGGATCGAGAAATCACCTGATGGGTTTCTTCGGCCCTCACCCCTTCGTTACTCGCGGCTTCTTTACTTTGCTCGTTCAGAGGCCCCATTCTATCTCTGATCGAGGGAACCCATGCCCCCTCCATTCTTCTCGTTAGGACTCGAGCATCCTCCTCCAACTCCGTATAAAAGGCCGCATCTACAAAGTGAGCTTCCTCGATAGCAAAAGGCTTTTTTGTAGCCCTAATGGTCACTTCTGTTCCTTTGACATTCGCCTTGGCGCATTGATGATATGTTGAAGGAACTAAACCTTGATTGTGCATCCACACTCTTCCTATTAGTAAATGATAGGAAGTTGCACTTTCTATTACATGGAACTTGATGTGGGAACTCAGATTTCATATTACAATTCCCACATTCACATACCCAATGGATTTGGAAGATTGGTTGTCATACCCTGAGATTACCAGAGGCACGGGGACAAACCTTTCTTCTGGGATATTAGCTGCGTGGAAGGATTTGATCGGCATAATGTTGATGGAAGCACCCCCATCCATAAGCGTTCTTGCAAAACTAACCCCGTTGATATTGGCCGTCACATACAAGGGCCTGTTATGAGGTAACCTTACAGCTCTATCTGCATCGCTGAAGGTCACCTCTGATAGGAACTTTTTCACCAGCCTCGCCATGGGTCCCCTCCATTTCAACGACGGAACCGCGTCCTTCTTCGCGATGTCTAGGATCTCCCGAGTTATTTCCAGTCTGCTCTCCTTTGGTATCCCCACTTAATCAAAGAACCAAGCGAACTTTGGGGATTTTGAAACTGCGCTGTATTCAACGACTGCCTCCATTTCCTTGCCCTCAATGCTGTATACGTCTTCCACGTCTTTAGCGCTTGCTTCATCGTAAGCTAAAACTACGTTAGCCATTCATGTGGTGCAATGTTCCATAGTTTCTTCGAATTCCATTTGCTTCATTGTTGACCTTCCTCCTTCTCTTTCCGCCTCATCATCGTAGGCCATCACCAAGTTGGCCCCATGCGTTGGAAGTGGTTGTTGTTAACGTTCTGTGGGGGGATCTGCAGCGTCCCTGCCTTCATGTACTTGTCAATGATTCTTCTCACTGTGAAGCATCTCTCTGTTGGGTGCTGGATCTTTCGATGAACCTGACAATACCTAGGATCCGCCTTCGTTGCGCCATCGGGTTCTTCCGCCGGAATTCCTTTTGGTAGGTAGACCGTTCCACCTTGGACCATGGTGTTATAATAGATCACCGCCTCTTCTATCGTGCACGGTAACGGTGGTGGGTCTTCTCTATCCCTTCCGAACTTCCTTTTGTTGTCTTTCTTCGCCGCCTTACCCCCATCTGTCCCTTCAGTGTATCCCACTCGTGGGGGTTGAGGCCTTCCTCCCCCAGGTTGTATCGGCTGCCTGAATATCATAGGCACCGCCACCGGGTTTGGTCGTACGACCAATGAGATGTTCCTTGCAGATTTTAAGAACGCCGAAAAAGTTCCCTCGCGCGTCTCATTGATAAGATGGAAAATGTACTCCGGGAGTAGTCCTTCGGCACAGATTTGTAATAATTTAGACTCCTTGGCCTCCTCTCTCACATCCAGAGACCTTTCCCTGAACCTTCGAACGTATGCTACCACGTCTTCTCCTGGTCGTTGCTTCTTTCTCCCTAGTTGGGTCAGAGTGAATTCATCCTCTGCTAGAAAGAACTTTTGGACAAACAGCACATGCATCTCTTCCCACGTGGAAACACTCTTAGGAGCCAAATGAGAATACCACGTGTATGCTTTATCGGTTAGGGATTTGGAAAACTCCCTCAACCTGAGCTTCTTGTTGTTGCAATGAACCCCCAAGTGCTCAATAAAACGTTTGATGTGCTCTTTCGGATTCCCACCCTTCCCTGTGTATTTTTCAAAGATGGGGGGAATATAATCCCTCGGGTAAGGCTCATCGTTGTATTCCTGAGGATAAGGTGTCCTAAAGTCGTCATAGACTGAATCTACCTCGCCTATAGACTGTGAGGAAGCCTGTATGAACTTCAACATCTCCTTTTGCATTTCTCTCCTCATTTCCTCCATGGGTGATGGGGAAACGACCAATGGGGGTGTTGGCTGAATGACCGTTATAGTTGGAGCCATCGTTACAGCTGGCCCCATTGATACTCCGGAGATTCCCACCGTCGGATTCACGATGGAGGGTATGCTTGTCGGGGCTGCTCCCGTTGTACCCGCGCATGGTGGAACCGTTGGAGCTGCGCCTGGTGTTACGAAGGAATTGGCTTCGAGTCCTCCCAGCACCGTTGAAGCTGTAGGAGTTTGCAAAAACTCATAGAACTTTCTCATGAGGAGGGTCATCTAGGCAGGTCCCAGCCCAGCGCTCCTGGAAGCCTGCGTCACTCCTTGAGCGCCTGTTGTTGTCTGAACTGGAGGCACTTCTATTCGAGGAGCTCCGCTCCTTAAAGCCTCCAATTCTACCGCTGCTTGCTCTTCACTGTGTTGGATATCATCAAAGTTGAGCCTTCGATTAACGTTATCTTGCGCCATACTCCTTCCTTAGAAGAATGCCTACCCAGCAGAGTCGCCAAATGTAAGAGGGTAGTTTAGATAAGATGGAGGCGTAACCCCTTTTGAGTATGGTGATGACAAGGTTAATCAGTAAACACTAGTGATTTAGCCACAAGACACAAAGAACAGTTTGGAACGTATGAAACCCAGCTTAAACCCACAAATCTCTCGTGTATAACTCACAATATAATAAGGAACTCAAAAATAACTTAGCTAGAGGGAGAGAGAAGTAAGCATCCTAGATACACCTTAGTAGGCAGGTAAACAAACACACACACACCGAAAAGGTCTTCTTCAAGGATTTCTGTCAAGTTATTAAAGCTCCCTAATAAATGACAAATGGTGGGTGGAAGAACTCTCTGGTTTTCAATAACTCTTTCTCTAGTAATAATTTCTCAAAATCTTAGAAGAATATCTCCAAAAGAACTCTTTTTAGAACTTTTTGATCGATGCCCTTCCTTGGAGGTGGTTGGGGCCTTAAATAGCCCCCACACCACCCCCGAGGCAGCTAAGTCATTAATGCCTGTGAAAGACCTCCCTTATACCTTATGTCACCAGCATTAAATACCTGATGCACTAGTTGTCTTTACGTCATAAACATTAAATGCCAAGACATGCCTTTTGCCTAACCACTGTGTGTCAGGGGGCTGTTGCCACAGAGGTTGCTTACCAACCGTCTGACAGCCCCCAAATACCACGGTGGTTTACTCAAGTGCAGACTTGACGTTGCCTAGCTGGCTAGTGACATCACCTACAGTAGATGGGACATAAAGTAGAGGGTTGTTTGGATCACAGCAAAGCTCCCGATGGAACTCGAAGGTATTTTGCTTTAGGTTCCACGGTGAAGATCTTTCGGTGTTTTACCAGGTGTATTTAAGATGGTCAGGACAAGCCCCAACGGTGCCCCACTTCTCAATCCTCCAAACCAAGTCCCTCTAAAGTTCCCACGGTGAGGTTGTTCGATAGAGCATGAAAGCTCTCCCAGGCCCTGCCAAGCCTGGTCTCTCGCGAGTACCGTTCGACCTCACACCCATTCATTATTCTCGTTACAACATTTCAGTCGTTATAGCTTTACAGTGAATGTAATCAGAGGTACAATATGATTAACACAACAAGCTGAAGTATGAGTTGCCACGCTGAGCTTCCTCACCAAGATGCCACGCTTGAGTTGCCACGCTGAGCTGCCTCCCCAAGCTGCCACGCTGAGCTGCCTCACCAAGATGCCATGCTTGGGTTGCCACGCTGAGCTTCAAGCCCCCTCTACAGGAAGAAATGTGAAAAATTCTTAGAGAATGTGTTCCTAAGAAAGATAATGCTTGAAGAGTTTCTTCAAGTCAGTCAACCCCCCCAAAACTCAAAGAAAACCTAACAATCTAAACGCTCAAGGATGGTTTGTTTTTTCGGTTTTGGTTTATACGAATAAATCGATGTTCGGTTCGAGAAAAACTTAAGATAATTTCTCTAAAGGCTTTTTGGTTTCTCTCTCTCTCTCTCTCTCTCTCTCTCTATATATATATATATATATATATATATATATATATATATATATATATATATATATCCTTCTTTCTCTCTCCCTCTCCCTCTCTCTCTCTCTCTCTATCTCTCTCATTTCTTTCTTTTTTCTCTCTCTAATCTCCCTTCTTTCTTTTTTCTCTCAAATGGACAAAATGCCAAAGTTCTCAAATATTAAGCATAAGGCATCTATTTATACTAAGCGTGGAAGGGTCTGGAAAGACAAGGTAAATGAATGGCTGAGTTGAGTTCATCTATTCGAATGCAAATATAACAATTGAAAGATGACCACACAACTGCTTAATCTTATTGGCTCATTGTTCCTTAACTTGTATACTCTTTAAAGACATGTTGTACGTTGATTAAAATTATCCAAGGGATGAGATCGCGTCTAAAAAATGAGACAAATAAAACACAACTGTAGCCAACCAGGAATGAACATGTGTAGGGCAAAGAATGAATATAAAAAGTGAGTTTTTGATTTTCTAAAAAACACATTTACTCCCCCACAATTCTGTGCCATTTTTACATTCTACCCTGAGATGTTTTATAGGAAGAAAAATATTTTAAAATTAGCCCACAACATTTTTAAACCCTAATTTTACTTATTAAAATTTCATTTTAAATGTTTTAAAAATGTTTAAAAAATTCCTAAAAAAATATTTAAACACATAAAAACACACAAATAAATATTTATGCATGATTTCTGTCCTATAGTGTGGTTGGTGCAATATTTTACTTCCCTTTTTGGGATTGGATGTCTTGAACATGTTGATTGTTTATGATGCTTTGGAAACCATGGAGAAGATTGCTTCGAAAAAAAGCTAACCTATTTTGTTACCATATCAAAACTAGTTGGAACTCATATATGGTACAAATTCAAGGAAATCAACCATATAGTGTGTTCTCAGTCCCGAGTGGGTAGATGCCAAGCTGAGACGAGCTTGTAATAGGACTAGTGAGGTCTCGACTGTTAGGGGTGGTAGATAAGACAAGATAAAAAGGTGGACAAAGATGTTGGAGAGTCTCGATCTGAAAGGGTGGACGAGGTTGAACCTATAGTAATATTGGATTACTCATAAAAAGTGTGTTCTGAAAGTTTTCCCAGCCGAGCAAGTCCCATGCGAGGACATGGTTACACTTAGGAATATAAATCACCCATAACCCTTTGTCTTCAAAATGATTCAGAGGCTGAGGGATAAGAGCGTCCGAGGATATGTATAAGAGAAGACATATCTGATTGATGGTTGAACTATCCTTCCAATGTCATATCTGAGATAATGATAGCCATTGAATTGACTCTTGGCAGTTAGCCTATGGTTGAGCATGTTTGAGATGACACATGTCTCAGTTTCCATTGGATTGCGTCTCACCCAAGTATAAGCGACGACTGAAGCGCTTAGGGTTTATCTCCCTAATGATGATTCTTTTTGGGACTTGTGCCCAACGATTTGAAGTTTAAAAACCCACTTTGAAGACTTTTCTCTCTTTCCTTTGCAATCCCATTCTCTCGCCTTTAGTTCTGTGCAAACCACCGTTACCAAACTAACCAATTCCTTTGATTATCATTGTTCCTTGCATTTTATAAGTTACTTTCTCCTCCCAGTAACTTTTCTTCATCTAGGTAATTTATTCTCACCAACTTCCCTTTGATTTCAGTTCGAATTTGTGTACTTTTTATAGTTTTTCCATATTCAACGAATCTTTTTTTGGTGGTTTATTTTGTGGCTTTTGGGCCAAGATCTTAGTGTTTATAGAGGTTTTTAGGCATTAGTAGGTGTCTAAACTTAGTTTTTGTTAGCTTTAATCCCATAACATCTTAAAACAATCATTTTGGTGACTCTTCGGTCATCATCTTCGATGAAGTTCTACTATGTTCTTTCTTGTTGTTGCAATATTATTGGGGAAACTTAATGAAAATGATTGAGAGTCTTTTTTTTTTATATTTTCTATCACATTTGGTCAATCCACAGTTTAGTTGGATCTTAAAGACCCTTTATGAACTAGCTGAATAGTAGTAACCCTTAGGGAGAGATAGTTTAGGGAGACACGAAGGCTAGAAGTCGAGGTCTTCCCTACACTTCTAATCCGCCTGTCCCTTTAGTTGTCGTATGCCCTACCATCATTGATATTAGTGACTCAATATCTGAGTTGTCTGCTTTTGAGAATGACAATCCTTCCATCTCCCACACCCCCGAGAGTGTGTAATCGTACGAAGAGGTAATGATCCTTTCTTCTACTTCTTTTAAAGAGACTGAAGAAGTCGAACTCCATTTTTGAGTCTCATCTTCTTAGCATGACGAGTCTTCTAACTAGTCAGACTCCTCTTTAAAAATCATCTCAGATCCGAATGAGTCAAGGGTCAAAGTTTTAATTCCTCCCCCTCCCATGGTTATCCCATTATAGGCCATTTTGGGTGATTAGTTCACTCAAATATTTCTGGGTGGTGTCCCAACCGAACACCTAGATGACGATGATGACATGACCAAGGATACACTTGATACATCCTAAGCTGAATCATTTCCCATCATAATCCTAGAAGTAGATCTTTTGCATGGAGACAACTCTATGGTATAGGACCCTCTATCAATATAAGGGTGGCGTTTGCGGATAAGAGAAAATTTCATGGCCGAGATCGAGATATCTCAGTCTACGAGCATATTTTAAGGGTTGGCTTCAGGCTACCCATTCACCCAACAATACGAGCCATTCTGGATAGTTTTGGTATCGTCCCTTCTCAACTATCACGAAATGCCTGGAGGATCATCCTAGTATTTATTTTATTTTGAAAGTTGGTCCATCATATCAACCTTCCAGTTAGCATTTGTAGGGGCTATTATAATGTTTCATCCTCAAAGACTCAGGTCAGATACTATCATCTCGTACCCAAGAAACCAACCAAGAAAGTCTTGCTTTTAATCCAGTTTTCTGCTCACAATTGGAAACCACGTTACTTCTTCATATCTGGAGATTATAAGTTCAGCCCAGATGTTCCCTATGGTGCCTTAGAACCTAGGGTTCCTCAAAGATGGGTAAAATCATCAATGTCGACCAAGATGGACTCGGGTCTGAGCATTGATGCTACTAAGAATGTGCAGAAGATTAAGAGATGGGGTAAGCAGGGTGGTCACATAGAGTTTGAACAATTTATGACCCCCTACTTTCTGGAGCAGACGAGTTTGGGGGAGGACCCCCTTACCAAATTATGTAAGTATATTTCTTATGATTGTTATTTCATATCTTCTTTAGATTTGTTACTAACATCATCTTTACTTTACAGATCATTCGCCCAGTACATCAGAGGCTGTGTGGAGAATGATTGCACCAAATTTGGCTAGTTTAATGAATCAAGTGGGGAAGAAAACTATACCCTCACCACAGTCCAAGACATCCACTATCGTTAACCATTTTCATGATGAGGGGGAAAAAGAGAAAAAAAGTTCCTGAGGATCTTCCCACTTCTGACCATCAGAATAAGCGCAAGGATGGGTCATCCAAAACTAAACCAACACAGGACATCCTATTTCCTCTGAAGATGCCTTGGCAACTTGTCTAGAGAACCTCAAGATCAACTTTGACTACCTAATAGGGAATAAATAGAAAGCTTTTGATGCACTAGCTTCAATAACCCCAGAGTTAGACATTCACTTTCTAGAATCCATGAATGTCTCTCTTCTAAATGATTTCTGTTAGCATGGGCTATTCATGTGAACTCTTATGCCTTTATTTGATTTTTACATTGATTGTCATCTTGTACCGGTGTTTCATATTTTCTATAGTCTATCACATCTCTATTGAAAATCCACCAATGGGTCGAAGAAAAGATTCCCGAGAATTTGCAAGCCCGAGATACTATCAAAAATGAGAAGGACCTAAAAGGTAGATCTTGACCCAGAACAATGACCACACGAAGACCATGAACAACCTGAGGACTGAACACACTGAGGCCATCAACTAACTAAATTCTGATTATGACGCTTCCATCAAATACCAGACTAAAAAGCTTTCGTCTAATGTGCAAGAGAAGGTGAAGTCTGATGTTGACAAGGCCCTTAGGGTGGTAAAGAAAATGTTGATGGACGACCAAATCTTCAAATGAGTTTTGGGGATATAGCCTCTAATACCTTGAGAGGGGGGACTCAGACAGCTTGTTTGAAGTTCACATTGAAGTTACCATACAACTCCCATTTGACTTCATAACTCGAGACCTTTATCTTTGGATATGACAACGTTGTTTGAAATTGCGGGGTCGGCACAACCTGAGCCAACCGTCTAGACAGTTGATGGGGAAACAAATAATGATCTTGTAGTGTACAAGGTCGATACAACCCATGTTGATAAGGAAGATAATACCGAAGCTGAAAAGAATGATGCAGCTGATAGGTCAGCTTAGGTGGAGATTGAGGGAACCCTTTAGCCTGAATTTTCCTATTTTCTATCATGGCGGATGCCTGTGGACTGATGCCCTTTATTTGGTGTAACTATTAAACATCTTTCATTTTTGATAACTTAACCTACTTTTTCTTAAATAATTTCAAGTGTATGCTCGTTCGATGTTATAGAATGGGCTTGAGTATATATATTTTCATCTTCTCCTTTTGCTAATCATTTTCATTGGGTTGTGCATGCCTACAATTTTAAGCAACTTTACAAATTTTTGACTGCTGATATATTCTTGTCCAAGCCGATAAGTAACTCAATCGTCTTAATGATTATTTAAACTAGAGATCACCACATATTGATGTTTTAATAAACCATAACTAATTGGTCATTTTTTAATTTTAATTCACCAAATTAATGGTGTTAGATATAAGTCCCCTCTCATTGTTTTGAGAGTGTATGGATGAGTGTCATCTCGTCCTACACTGTCATATCGCCGAAAGAGTTTGACTCTCATACCATAAAACTAATGATGTTTGATGGAGCCATAATTAAATGATTTTTCAAATTTGAATGCAACAAATTAATGGTGTTAGCTATAAGTACCCTTTCATTATTTTGAGAGTGTATGGATGAGTGTCGTCTGGTCTAACACTATCGTCTAGCCGAGAGAGTTTGACTCTAATACAAAAAAATTAAAAAAAATTAATCGAACCATAATTAAATTATTTTCAAATTTTAATGCACCAAATTAATAGTGTTAGCTACAAGTCCCATCTCATTGTTTTGAGAGTGTATGGATGAATGTTGTCTCGTCCTACATAGTCATCTTGCCGAGAGAGTTTGACTCTTGTACCACTAAATGGTCATTATTTAATTTGAATGCACCAATTTAATGGTGTTAGATATAAGTCCCCCCTCGTCATTTTAAGAGTGCATGGATGATTGTCGTCTCGTCTTACACTTTCATTTCTCCAAGAGAGTTTTATTCTTATACCACCAAATTAATGATGTTTAGTATAACCATAATTTAATGATTTTCAAATTTGAGTTCACCAAATTAATGGTGTTAGCCTTAAGTCCCCTCTCGTAATTTTGAGAGTGTATGGATGAGTGCCGTCTCATCTTACACTGTCGTCTCACTGAGAGGGTTTGACTTTCATACCACCAAATTAATGATGTTTAATGGAACCATAATAAATTATTTTCATATTTGAATGCACCAAATTACTGGTGTTAGCTACAAGTCCCGTATTGTCATTTTGAGAGTGTATAAATGAGTGTCATCTCGTCCTACACTGTCGTCTAGCCAATAGAGTTTAACTCTCCTACAACCAAATAAATGATGTTTAAATGAACCATAATTAAATGATTTATTAATTTGAACCACTAAATTATTGGTGTTTAATTGAAAGTCCCCTCTCGTCGTTTTGAGAGTGTATGGATAAGTGTCGTCTCGTCCTACACTGTTATCTTTTCGAGAAAGTCTGACTCTCATACCGCAAACTTAATAATGTCTTATATGAACCATAATTAAATCATTTATTAATATTCTTTGTGTTTTTCACCACCAAAGGTGATGTTATTACACGGTTGTCCGCCTTTGATGTCATTGAGAATCCATGGATGAGGTGAGCACCATCTGGACTCTTATATCATCGAGTTTGAATTAATGCCATTTAACCATATAAATAATGTTTTGTTCCTTACAATGACCTAGAACATACAATTTGATCAATTGATACGAGAAAGATATGAGGGAACACTTGATATTTTTCATTCATCATAATTTTCAATATCTCTCTCATACAATGGTAATAAAAACAAAAATACAAAGTCTTATTGATAATATATCTTTAAGTTATCGACGTTCTAAGGGTTTGATAATGGCTCTCCCTCCAAATTTTCAAGCTGATAAGTACCAGGGACAACTTCCTTAGTAACTCTGTGTAGACTGTGCCAG
The DNA here is from genome assembly GCA_949130495.1 of Sambucus nigra. Lineage (NCBI taxonomy): Eukaryota > Viridiplantae > Streptophyta > Magnoliopsida > Dipsacales > Adoxaceae > Sambucus > Sambucus nigra. The sequence goes on from OX422220.1 coordinate 294,211,722, forward strand.
TTTTCATGGAGCTTATTTAGCTTCTACCTGGATTTCTTTAAAACCAGATATCCAATAGCTATTCGCACAACCTTAACTCTCTTGTTGTAGAATTTTGTAGTCTTCTACTAATAAGCGGCCTGCCTGACCTGTGCGTCATCTCATCTTTCTTCAATGAGGTATAGATCTAACCTTTGCCCCTCAATGTTTGTCTCTGGACTGTATGTCCGAGCCCTATAACTTGTAAGGCCAATCTCGAAAGGTATCACTGCCTCTGAACCATAGGCAAGCATGAATGGGATATCCACCGTTGGCATTCTCTCTATCGTCATGTATTCCCACAAGAGAATGTGTAACTCTTTTATACAAAGTCCTTTGGCATCTTCTAATTTCTTCTTAATCACTTCAAAGATAGTTCTATTTGTCACCTCAGTTTGGCCATTTGCCTAAGGTCGTCCTGGAGCTGAGAAAAACTGTTTAATGCCAACTCTCTTGCAGTTAGCCTCTAGAGACGAATTCTCGAACTGTTTTCCATTATCTTAGATCAAGGTGTGGGCAGACCATATCTATAAATGATATTCCTCCAAAATAATTTAAACGTCTTCGTCTCGGTGATAGTTATCATCGCTTCTGCCTCAACCCATTTAGAGAATAGTCGATCACCATAATAAGATATCTTTAATTGCATGTTGCTCAAGGCAGGGATCCTACCATGTCAATCCCGCAAACTACAAATGGTCTAGGTAAGTAATGGATGTTAAAGGTAGGTTTGGTTGATGAGGGATACTGGCATATCTTTGACGTTTGTCTTATCTCTTCACATAGTTGGCCGCATCCTTGGCTAAGATTGGCCACTAGTACCCCTGAGTGGCTATTATTTTTTCTAATGATCTACCTCTTATATGGCTGGAACAAGAGTTATTGTACACATATATTAGTATATACTCAATCTCTGTCAAATGAACACATTGGAGTAAAGGGAGGAGGAATACCTTCTTATACAAGGTGTCTCCTATGATTGAGAACTTAGTTCCCTTGTATCTTAACTTATTTCTCTCCACTTTTGACTCTGGAGACTCATCATACCTGATGTATCGGATAAGAGGGTCCATCCAAGATGAACCTAGGTTCAAGTTCAAGCAGAACTCCATTGTATTATCTTCCTCTCCAATGGTCGGCCTATGTAAGATCTCTATCGTCACTAACCTTCTAATCCCCGTTTTGGTTGTTAATGCTAATCTTGCTAAGGCATTGGTTCGACTGTTGTCTAGTCGAGGGATCCTTCTTATATTCGCCTCATTGAAGTTCTTCATAATTTTTTTTACCCTAGAAAGGTTATTGGCCATGCTCTCATCCTTTTTCTCGTACACGCCTAGGATCTTGTTCACCACCAATCACGAGACACTATGAACTCTCATATGCCCAACATTTAATGCCTTGGTGAGGGAGAGTTATGCAAGAAGAGACTCATATTCTAACTCGTTATTGGATGCCTTGAAACTAAATCTTATAGCATATTAAATGTCAGTCCTATATGGGGATGAAACTATCAAGCCAGAACTTCTACCAGTCTTGCAATAAGAGTTATCTATAAACAGGCTCCAAACACCATCTTCTGATGATAAAGTTCCATCATAAATCCCTCCATTCTTGAATATAAATTTATCTTCTTCATTCTCGACCACTATAATTCTGGTGACACTCGTCTCAGCCTCAAACGAGCTAGCACTTACTTTTTTTGTCTCATTTGCTGAATCTACAAACTCTTCAGTATCAGCCTCGTCTTAAGTGAACTCAACAATAAAATAGGCTAAAGCCTGCCATTTGATGGTTGTTCTCAGTTGATAGACAATATCAAATTCTCAAAACTCTATTGTCCAGTCCATTAATCTACTTGATTTCTCGAGTTTATGGATGACCTATTTAAGAGGAGAGTCGGTAAAGACGACTAAAGTGTGAGCCTGAAAATAAGGTTTCATTTTACTAAATGCATATATCAAAGCACAAGCCAGCTCGAGTACCTCTACTCACCCCCAAGAGTCCTTGCTATTGAAGTATACTGGGTTTTTAAACCCATTACCATATCGTATGATTAGTGCGCTGATTGACAAATCATATACGTCCAGGTACAGGTATAACGTTTCTCCTCTGAACATGTGGGGATAACAAAAGTGGGGAGCCAAGCTAAGCCTTCAACTCTTAAAAGGCATTCTTACACTCCTTATTCCATTTAAAATCTTTTCTTAACATTTTGAAGAAGGGAAGACATTTGTCGGTAGCCTTGACACAAACCTATTCAACATAGTAACTCATCGGGTCAGCCTCCGAACGTCTTTTTTGGTTTTTGGAGTCTTCATCTCTACTAATGCTTTAGTTTTTTCAGGATTACCCTTTATCCCTCATTAATTAACGATGAAACCTAGGAATTTTTCTGGCTCCAACCCCGAACACTTTATCTTCATTCAATATTGGTCCATTATGTTAAAAGTGCGCTCGAGGTGGGCCACATGCATATCGGCTTTGAGGCTCCTGGTTAACATGTCATCAACATATACCTCCAAGGTCTTGCCTATTTGATCCTCAAACATATTATTCACTAGCCTTTGATACTTTGCCCCGATGTACTTGAGGTCGAAGGGTATGACCTTGTAGCAATATGTACCCTTATCAGTGATGAATGAGGTTTTCTCGACATCAGATGGGTCCATAAATATCTAATTTTAACCTGAGTAGGCATCTGTAAAACTCATCAGTTCATGCCCAGTCATGGCATTAACCATCCGATCAATCCTCGAGATGGGAAAGTTATATTTAGGCCATGCCTTATTCAAATCGGTGATGTTGACACACATACTTCACTTGCCGTTAGCCTTAGGTACAATGATTGAATAAGCCAACCATTCCGGGTAGACGACCTACCTGATGAATTTTGCCTTTTTTAGCTTTTGACTTCATCTCTTATGACTTTATATTTCTACTTGGATTAAATCCTTTGCCTTTATCTGACTGGCATGACTCCTTCGTCTACATTTAATTTATGGCAGAGGATTTCCAGATTAATTCATGACATGTCTATGTGACTCTATGTAATAATACTTTATCTTTCCCTCATTAGTTTAATTAACTCTACCTTGATTTTTTTTAGGGCTTTGCCGATTTAGATGGTTTTTTCGTCTTGTCCTCATTGAGGATGATGGATTTTACCTTCTCAGGTGACTCACCCTTTTTTAGTTTTCTCTCATCCCTTGAATTGAGAGAATCTATATTGTAAGTGGTGGTAGCTCTCTTATGATCTTCTCCTTCCTCAGCCAAGTTGAAGTACCATTCACGTGCCTCTACCTGATCAAATTGAACTCTATTACTCCATAGGGAGTCAAGAATTTAATCATTTGGTGAACGATAGAGTGTACTACCTTAAATTCTATAGGGTGTACTAATCCCATTATGATGTTGTAGGCTGAATAAACATTCTCATCCATCACAAAGAAATTTATCTTCTTTGTGAGACATCTCGTCCATGTATCCCCCATATATAGGTTAATTTCATAAATCCCAAGATGATGGACTTTTTCTCCACTAAAGACAATTAAGGGCTAATGATATGGGACGTGCCTTTCCTTCCTTAATCCCATCCTTTTGAAGCACTCCTAGAACATTACATTAGTCAAACTTCCATTATCGAATAATATCCTAGGAACATCATACCCGTGCATTCTCATAGTAATCACCGTGAGTCGTCATGGGGGGATAAGATCCCTTTGAAGTCCAAGATCGAGAACCCTATTACCAAGGTGTTCATGTTAACTTTCTTCCTCTTGTTAGGATTAAAATCAACTAAAACCAATTTTACAACTTCATTGTTTATGATATCATTTTCCTCTACTACATGTTCTTTACAGTCGATTATCTCTTTACCACTACTTGCGAAATCGCCTTATATCATTTTCATTCCATGAGAAATCGAATGAAACCGAACCTTAGAATCATTTATCTTTGGTGGGATATTATGGTTGGCCTCATTATTATCGTTTGTGGCATCATTATCCTTGTTTGTTGGAGCATCTTGCTTACACATGTCATATATTCTCTCTCTGGTTTCGTCATAGCCACCACTTATACTACTCTGATCCACATACCTTATGAGTTTCCCTTTCTTTAACATCTTTTATATCTGATCTTTAAGTTCAAAGCACCAGTTAGTGGTGTGGCCGTTATCCTAATGGAACTCACACTACTTACTTTTATCCCTCTTGTGAGGAGGGGCCTTCAGTTTTTTCGTCCATCTTAGAGATCGGTCATTTTTTTTATTTCATTTAGTATTATCTCCCAGGTGACATTCAATAGGGTATAGTTAGCAAACTTGTCATTAGCTAACCTCTTCTTGTCTCCTTTTCCTTTGAACTTCTTGAATTTACTTCCACTTTCACCTTTCTCATCATCCCTTTTGGCCGCCATGGCCTCCTCCGAGTTCATAACTCTCCTGATCATAACCAGGAGTTATGCCATGGAATTTGGAGGATCTTCAACCAGCTTCCATATGACCTTTCCCTTTCGTAACCCTCCCATCAGTGCAGTCATTGTAATACTTTCATCATAGTCTTCCACCCTCACTTTTTCTTTATTGAAGCGGGCTAGCTATTTAGTCTCTCAGAGACTCATTTTTTCCTTGTTTGACATACAACAAGTTGATGGTCTTGTTTTAGGGTTTTACCCCAAAATAAAAGTTGTGGATGTACCTCTCGACTAATTACTAGAAATTCTAAATTGAGTTTCTAAGAAGAGAGGTGTACCATATGTGAGAAGCACCAATGAGGATCTTAAGAAGTCTCGTCACCTCATCTCATCAGAGAGTGAGAAGATGTCTGCAGTAGATTGGTACATTTCCACGTGGTGGATTAGATTGGTTCTTTAATAATATTTTGGGGTTACAATCGATGGCTTAAAATTAACCAGGGTTGGGTAGCTTACTATTCTCGCGATGAATGGTGAGCCTTCCATGTAACCTCTTTATAGGGGGTCTCGACTCTTCAAGAGGTCACTAATCTTATCTTTAAGTATCTGGATAGAAATATTCCATGGCTTTTTGACTATGGACACTTCCACATTACCTCCCTCAGATATTACAGTATTGTCGATGGCTCCTTCCTTGTCGGCCAGGTGCTGTACTAGTTCCCCGTCGACTATTCTATGTCAGTTATTAACCTCCCTTTATTCCTCATTCAACCACGTGGAGGCCAATTTCTATCACAACCGCCATTTATTTTAGAACCATCTCTACTACAAGACTTGGAGAGTCGGTTTCTTAAATCACCCACCGAGCCGAGTCTACTAAAGGAAAACCCTCTACTGAGTCTATCAAATGCTCAAAGACGGGATCGGTCATCTCAACTTGTCTTGCCACTATTTCCTCTGCTGCCTTGAATTTGGCATAAAGTATTCCTAGATATATCATAGGGTTACCAATATATTTCATTATGACATTGGTCTTCTTCAAATTCTTGGCATTATTTCCCTTGGTGCAGTCGCCTAGGGTTGGCCACATCTCTATGCCTCTGTTATTGCACTGCCTCTTTGTGTGGGGTCGAGGGTGGTCCCCCTATCGCCAGATTATCACCCTCCCTAGTACATGGAGCTATCTTCTTTGCTCCTGCACCAATGGAACTAGTCAATTTTGTTTTGCTAAACGTAACCAGTTGCTTCTGCATCTTCATTTGGCTTGCAGCCAGTGAACGTAGTGCCGCCGCGACCTCAACCATTTCTGACTGAGGCGGCACCTGGTAAAAAATCTGATGCCATTAAATCTGGTGAACGAAAATAATAGGTGGTGCCTTGGAAGAGCTAAATGAACTGGAAAAAATCTTGGACAACTCAAACCAGAGCTCTTTCAGTGGCGGTTCAAGCTCATCCAAACGTGGGGTTGGACCACCACCTGATAATCTATTGAGGAGAAAGCTGTAAAGAAGAGGAAGAAAATAATGATCTCGCTTCCCATAGATGGCGCCAACTGATGATTCCACTTATGGTACCACCAAGTAATATAATAAGAGCTTAATCCAAAACAACCTTGAAGGTGCAATAATAGTGGAAATCAAATATATATATATATATATATATAAGTAAAGAAGGAGGTGAGGCAATGGAGAGAGAGACTATAAAATAAGTGGTTAAACCATTTGATCTACTACACTGTGCATGGGTGAGTGAAATTCACTATGAAAATGGTTTTGATGGCCCTGTGATACAATTCACTTAATTTTTTCTCACTACTGTGATTTTAACAGAGTTTTGGATAGGGTTTTCAATTAATAACCTTTTACATTATTGAAGAAGACAAGTGTATATAGTTTCTGGGTGGTGTAATGCACCACCTAAGCATGTATGAAGCGTGAACAATGTATGTTAGCCAATGAGGTTAGGCCACCTATCCCTAGAAAAGGTAGATAATGATAAAGTAAATATTCCCGCCACGTGCACATGCGATTCGATTATAACTGTCTGTCCACGTGAACTGATTGTGACAAAGTCTTGTATCACTCATGGTGGATATGTCTCCCAAAGGTGTTTAGGTTGGTCTGAGTATGAGATCCCCAGAGCCTTGTTCGATGATACATTGGAGGAGTGTAGTCTTGTTTTAACAAACGTAAAGCCAAGATGGGCTTGTAATAGGACCATTGGGGTCTCGACTGTCAAGGGTGGCAGATGAGATAAGATAAGTAGGTGAGTAGGTGATCATAAGTGTTGTAGAGTCTCATCCGAAAAGGGTCGCCGAGGTCGAACTTGTAGTAATGCAAGATTCCTCATAAAAAGTGTGTTCTGTAAGGTCGGCCAGTCGAGCAAGTCTCATGCCAGGACGGGGTTACACTTGGGCATATCAAAGGGATTGATGAATGGAAACATTTAAGGTGAGGTCAAGGTCAATATGGGTTATAAAAAATATGTTCTATGGTCCTTTCCTAAAGTTTAGACAATTTTTTAGCCGAAACAACTTTGAAATGATGGTCAAGAAACACATTTCATAATGAAGTGAATTAATAAATGATCAATGAATTAATAGTGAGATTACTAATGAATTTAACTTTTTAAAAGAGGAAAGAATAATGCATAAACACTCACAAATCTAGAAATCCATAAATCTCACTAGGAATAAATACATAAAAATGAAACAAAAGATTACTGAGCTAAAAAAATCTTAAACTAACCTAAACAAGAAAATTACAGAGGCTCGTGGTTTCAAAGTTTAATTCCTGAATTTTTCAAAATATTAATTATTCAAGGACTAGAGTCTAATAAAATCTAAAATCGAGAGCACATGTCATTGAATTATCTATTAGATTTGGCATTTATGGAAATTTATCATTGAAAACAAATGCAAAATGGACAATAAAGGAGACATGAGAAAGAAAATATTTTTGAAAATTTTAAATATTTTACAACAAAAGCATGCTTAGGAAGAACATATAATCAAATAATGGAACTCAAAAACCATTTGAAGAATATCCCACTCCCCATAACTTAAATCTTGCATTATACACAATGTGAATTAAGAACCATGTTAAAGAGAGCAAAATAGTGATATTACCCATAATGGTGCAATCTCTGGATAACACGCATCCAAAGATTCTACAAAACATGTTAGCACTAAGCATAACAAAAACAACTAAAACTTTATCTAATTACACTACACAACAAGTAAAATAAAATATCAACTTAATATGTATAACCAACAATTTTAACTTCTCACTAAATATAAACTAGACGTTGAAATTTTTTATGGTCCACTCAAAAATAAGATTTCACTTTGAGGGGTTAATGGTGTACCCTAAATTAAGTTCATACCTTCTGAGAAATAAGAATTCTATTTGCATAACGAAAGACATGGTTTAGGCGGGGAAAATGAGCCATCACCAATTAAAAAAAATAGGGGGATGATTGGGGGTTTGGATAAAATGGGTGATGAGTAGCCACAAAATCCAATAAAAATCAAATTTCCTCCTAAAGATTTTTTAAACTAGAATGGCACGTGGCCCACGTTGAGGCAGTATTTCCTTCCTAAAAAGAAACTCAAGAAAATAATCCTTAAAGGGCTGAACATTTTAAAGTTTTGAACCAACTCATGAGATACTTGTAACGACTGGATAATGGAGAATGGAAAGGGTAAGAAATAAATCCAATCTCGAGACATGACACATCATTACTCAGAGTTTGAATTTTGAAGGAGATAGGATCATTATTAATTCTATTCATTATTTACTAAAGAAGAAATCATTTCATTGGAAATGGATACTACATCCATTTCTTCATCATTTTCATTCTCCATTATGCCATGGGTCGAGAGAAGAATGGTATGTTCTAAATTACGCATCAATTCCTCATTTGGTTCAAAACATTCCTCAAGTTCAAAATTATCGGAATAAAAATCATCATTGGATTCAAATAATGCATCCAAATATTGTTAGAAATAATTATTTCTTACCTGATAATGGTTTTCAAGCTTTTTATTCTCAATCATGTGAATGCCCTTACGCAAAGTCATAGGTGTAGGCACGAATTCTTTATAGTGAAAAGGTTTATAAATATCCTTGCAACTACAATCAAAATCATCATGATAAGGTTTTTTGTCAATTTGTTTTACCAAAGTAAAACATATCGTCAAGACAATGTACGAAAAATAGAGTGTAAGAGAGATAAAAGGAGATAACATGAGATTTAGAGTGGTTCGGCCGTGAAAATGAGCCTACTTACACTTTGGTGCCTTATTCTCATTAGGTTCATGTAATAGTACAAGTTTAGGTGTCTTTAAAGGCATACAAGAGGATAAAAGTAGGCAACATACATAAACATACGCGCTGCGTAGTGGACGCTGTGACTTTGTAGTGTAAACAGGAGGGGGGTGCAACCATTAGTGATTTAGGCTGTCAGAATAGGTGATTCGAGTGTGGAGTTAGGTGTAGAGAGAAACTGTAGAGAGTTTGACAAGACTTCTCAACCCAGATGTTGCCCCTAAATGAGGAGATGAGAACCTCCACTTATAGTAATTGTCTAGGGGATCATGTGCACAACCCACGTGCCATATGGATAAGTTGTAAGGACACAAATTTCCAATTGAGTCCATATATAGTTTTGGCTCAATTCCGGACAAAAACATTTATTCATAGGATAGTATTTATTGTAATATTCTCAAGCCTATGAAGTGTATGTTGAAGACGTAGCGGTAAAGAATTTAAAGCTTCATCAAAATGCCGGTTTGCGTGCCTCGTTTCTACGTCATCAACTAATGTTCCATGCTCCCAAGGTATGAATGTAATTATATGTATATAGGAACTTGGAACAATATGTATTGGGTGTTAGGTGAAATAAAAACAGCAAACTTTAGCTTTTGTACTTCATGCCATATTCATATGCTAAATGTATGCTTGTTTAGTCATTTTCTAGTCATTGCCTTATTTCATATCACATGCTAGAAATTATGACTTGTTTATCTTTTTGTATTATTCTTTGTGTTTGAGTTGACTGCATAATATAAAAAGATTTTTGTTTATCATTTGTGTTTTATTTATTTCATTTAAGCTTAATGAAAAATACAAATGATTTTTGTTTGTCCTTTTGAGTAAATATTTATTTTTGATTAAAAATATTAAAAACTCAAAAAGATTTTATTTTGTGTGTATTTTTGTTTGACACACTTTATGTGGCATATATTTGTGTTTGAATCCTATCGTTTACGCTTCCATGTGGCTAGAACTTTTGGTTTAGATTTTCAATCCTTAAAATGTTCTTTACCATGTTTTATATGGAGTAGTTGGATTTTGTATTGTTTAAATGGATTCTATTTCTATATGCCTCTATTCACACATGCACGAGCTCTTTTGAAATCTTAATGTCACATTTTATATTTGAGCTTTATGAGGTGTTCTCCTATCAATCTAGTCATCTACATAGCTATGACCTAGGAGGACTAGTGCATGTCAAAATCCGTTGCATGTGAGATTTGTGTGAAAAATGAAAACATGATAAACTAATATATGCACGGGGAAGGGCTCCGAAAGGATGAATTAAATCCTTTGCGATAGTAAGCCACCGTTGATTGGATCTAAAAGAAATACGTGATCCAAATGCCTAAAAACAGAATATTTGGCATTCAAAGAAAGCAATTTCCAAGGCCTATGTTTGTTTGATATATTCATTCAAAAACAAAAGAATATATATGCTTATTGAGGGAGAATTGGATGGTATATCAACGGTTTGCACAATGTCCGTTTATCCTAGTTGTCTTTAATGTCATGACTCTATTTGGTTTATAGAATCATCATCATGCTAGGCTTGTATGCATTGTGTATGTTTGTTCATTGAGTTCAATCTTTATATTGTCACATGAGGTTATATTTAACTGTGATGAAGTTTGCAATCAAATGAGAACTCCGTGAACATTTCTTAAGTGTTTGGGTCTAAATTTAATTGTTGCTAGTTCACACCCCTACACTTCCGTTTCCATATGACACATTTTTTTCCATACGAGTGTGCAAACTTATTGTATTTTGTGTCATGTGTGTGTTTATATCTATATATATGCAAGTACTATATTGGTATATTTCTAATGTATATATATATGATATTTGTTTGTCTTTACCTTGCTTTTATTGCCCATATGCTTTCATGTCTTATCACTTTAAGCTTTCACATGTTGTTTATTAGTTCTTTATCCTTTGCCTATTCCCAAACAAAAAGGGGGAGAATGATGATAGGGGGAGAAATGGTATCTAATCCTATTATTATCGTATCTTCGTTTGGGGGAGATTTATCTTAGGGGGAGAAGTCTTTCTAAGTATGTCATGTGTTTAAAAGGGAGAATTAATTTAGGGGAGTAATTAATTAATTGTATTTAATATCTTGATATTCCCTATGCATTTGATGAGTTTGCTTAAGTGTGCAGCAATTATTCTAAAGCGGCATCTTTTTCTTTTTATGGCAAAGCGTTTGATCCTTGGGTTGAGTCAAGATTGGGCGGGTTATGTTTTTGAGTCTAGTAGAGCTTGACGACCCTTTAGGATTTTTGTTTGGTTTTTGTCCCGGAATAGCCAAAGGGGGAGATTTGTAAGGACACAAATTTCCAATTGAGTCCATATATAGTTTTGGCTCAATTCCGGACAAAAACATTTATTCATAGGATAGTATTTATTGTAATATTCTCAAGCCTATGAAGTGTATGTTGAAGACGTAGCGGCAAAGAATTTAAAGCTTCATCAAAATGCCGGTTTGCGTGCCTTGTTTCTATGTCATCAACTAAGGTTCCATGCTCCCAAGGTATGAATGTAATTATATGTATATAGGAGCTTGGAACAATATGTATTGGGTGTTAGGTGAAATAAAAACTGCATTTTATTTTCAGAAAGAATCAATTAAGAACTTTAAAATAAGTATATAAAAGTTTCTGGGCCAAAATCGAATTTTTCAATCTTTCTGGTCGTTCGTTAGAAATGTCGTTCGAACGAGTTTTTTCTATCGAACGAGTTTTGTCGTTCGAACCAGTTTCGTTCGAACGAGTTTTGTCGTTCGAACCAGGTTCGTTCGAACGAGTTTTACCAACGACCCTAACTGGTCAGTCGTTCGATATGTCGTTCGATATGTCATTCGAACGAATGTTCGTTCTAACGAGGTATCTAACGAACTTCTAACGAGCCCAGGCTGGTCACTCGTTAGAAGTCTCGTTCGAACGAGAATCACGTTCGTTCGAACGAGATTCCAGCGGGAACAGTTATTTGGCAGTTTTTTTGCAGTTTTTCCCCACTTCTCCACTTGGTTTTCAACCAACTTTTTTCATACATTATTATGTGCGGGAAACACATTTTCCAAGACAACTTTTCCAACATTTTTTTATCTCCAAAAGAGAGTTTGAGAGCAAAATTAGTTTAGGAAAATGTTCAAGTTTTGAGTGTTAATTTTTAATGAAAAATTCATACACACTCTAGTTTACACCCAATAATTGTTTATCCAAGTTTCTATATTTATATCAATTGCTTGGAGTTTTTGGCACCGGTTTTCTCTACCGAATTCAAGAGACGTTTCGGGTTTGCTTCTTCACCCCATCACAAAGAAGACTTTTGTTGAGATTCTACCCACAAGGAGAAAGGCTCCATGCTTGGGTGACGGTGACCATATAAAGTCCCATCGGTGTATTCCGAGACCACGGTGGAGCTCCGTTGGTTATCCGCTAATTGGAGGTTGATACAAGAAGGAGCATCACGGCTTGAGAGGGTTCGAGTTTAGGAAGTAAGTCTTTTGTCTTGTATTTTGTAATACTGTTTTTAGTGGATTTGAGGCTAGGGCCGTCCCGAGGTTTTTTCCCGTTAGTGGGTTTTTCCTCGTACATCGCGGTGTAGTGTGACATTGTTTATCTTTATCTTGCACAAAATTTAGAACGCATGCTTTAGGTTTAATTCAAGATAAAATTTGGTTTTACAATCACACTAATTTAAATTGGGACTTTAATTTAATATTGGGTAAAATTGGTTTATTCAAGTCTTTTGCTAAAATTGGTTTCGCCTAACTTTGTTTAAATGAATAATCATGACTTAGGCAAATTCTAGGACTTGAATTACATTTTAATTTGTTTCTTGAGAAATTAAAACTATGCCTTGTTTATTTGCTGAACCATCACTTATATTCGCTTCCGCATCGATTTACATAAAAGGAAATTGACTCTGATTTTAATTGAGAAAATCACAACTCGGGGATTCCACACTCTTTCAAATTGGTATCAGAGCCAAAAACGATAAATTATTTCGTTAAGATTCTTTAATTTTTGGCTAAAATGGATTTTTCCCCATTTTCAAAATTTCCTATTTTTGATGGTTCTAACTACGCGTATTGGAAAGCGCGAATGAAATCGGCACTTAAATCTATCGATGAACGTGTTTGGATGTCTGTTGTTACCGGGTAATCCCCACCAACTCATCTAATTGAAAATGAACGTGTTCCCAAACCCATCGATAGATGGACCGAAAATGAGTTTAAGCTTGCAAATTTTAATTCCCGTGGTTTAAATGCCTTATTTAGCGCTGTCGCACCGGATGAATTCCGACGTATTATGACGTGTGAAACCGCTAAAGAAGCTTGTGATATTTTACAATTAACTCATGAAGGAACTAGTGTCGTTAAAGCTTCAAAACTCCAAAACCTCACCACTCAATTTGAAACTATCAAAATGGATGAAAAAGAAACTTTTGATAAATTTTATGCTAAACTTTCTGATATTGTTAATTCATCCTTTAACTTGGGAGAGAAAATACCTGACGATTAGAAGGGCTTGTAGGTGATTTACAAACCTATGAACTGGATATGTTTCCCTCTAAAACTGAAAAGAAAATTGAAAAGGGTGTTGCTTTAAAAGCCCGAAAAGAGGTCAAACAAGTAGTAGAGAGCGATAGTGATAGTGACTCGGAAGACATGGCTTTGTTTTCTCGTAAATTTAGAAAATTTCTTAAATTTAACAAAGATAAAGTTAAAAATGATTTTAAGAAATTTGATACTTCTAAACATGATAAAAGCGAGAAGATTTCTAAAGCCGAGAAAATCCCTAAACCTAGTAATGAAAACATTGATAGGGACGAGTCTAATAAATGTTTTGGTTGTGAAGGTTATGGCCATAGGGCTTATGAGTGCCCCACTAAACTAAGTAAAGATGGTAAGCGACCTATTTCATATAATGCAACCCTTAGTGATAGTGATAAGGAAGAAAAGCCCGATTCCCTTACTAAGAAAATTTTTGTGGCTTTTATGGCTAGTCATGTGAGTGATAATGAGAACTCATCGATTGATGACACGATTGCACATGCCACTTCCAAGGTCATTGTTCATGATTCCCTTGTTTTTAATGATAGTGAGAGTGAAGAAGAAAGTGAGAGTGAAAATGAAGAAGAGGTTGATGTGAGTGAACTTCAAAATGCTTTTCATGAATTATATAAAGAATCTATTCATTTGAAAAGAACTAATTTGAAGTTAGAAGCTTGTTTAAGAAAGAGTGTCAAGGTCGTTGATGATAGTGCCTTAATAGAAGACCTTAGGACACATGTGAGGACTCTTCAAGAGAAGCTTGATTATGTAGAAGTCGAAATAAATAGCCTTAGGAGTTTAATGGAATCCTTGAAAAAGGAGCTTCTTGCTTTTGAAGAGCGAAATGTTTTACTAGAATCTAACATTGTTGAATTAGAAAATAAATTAAAAGATTCTAGTTTTGTCAAATTTGATTTGGAGTGTCGTTCGGAAAAACTAGATAAAATGTTAGGAACGGTCCAAATTAAAAATGACACTTGTGGTTTAGGCTTCAATCCTTGTAATGAATTTACTCATAATGCCCAAACCAATGTTTTAGGAGAATCAACTAGGAATACTTTTAAAGATCACTCCTTAAGTAAATCTTTTCGACATGTTCTCACTTGTACACATTGTGGTCGACAAGGTCATCTTAGGAAATTTTGTTTAGATCTTTAACGAATTCCTAGAAAATCCCATAGTAAAGTAACCACGATAGCTAATGTTTCTACACCCCAAGATAGTAATTCTTCATTAATTTGGGTTAGAAAATCCGACTTGGTTGCCTTACAAAATAGGGATTTTGATTCTCATTTACTTTCACATCCTTCCTCCCTTGCTAAATCTAAAGGATGAATGTGTTAGTGTTTGCATACTTTAGCTTTTGTACTTCATGCCATATTCATATGCTAAATGTATGCTTGTTTAGTCATTTTCTAGTCATTGCCTTATTTCATATCACATGCTAGAAATTATGACTTGTTTATCTTTTTGTATTATTCTTTGTGTGTGAGTTGACTGCATAATATAAAAAGATTTTTGTTTATCATTTGTGTTTTATTTATTTCATTTAAGCTTAATGAAAAATACAAATGATTTTTGTTTGTCCTTTTGAGTAAATATTTATTTTTGATTAAAAATGTTAAAAACTCAAAAAGATTTTATTTTGTGTGTATTTTTGTTTGACACACTTTATGTGGCATATATTTGTGTTTGAATCCTATCGTTTACGCTTCCATGTGGCTAGAACTTTTGGTTTAGATTTTCAATCCTTAAAATGTTCTTTACCATGTTTTATATGGAGTAGTTGGATTTTGTATTGTTTAAATGGATTCTATTTCTATATGCCTCTATTCACACATGCACGAGCTCTTTTGAAATCTTAATGTCACATGTTATATTTGAGCTTTATGAGGTGTTCTCCTATCAATCTAGTCATCTACATATCTATGACCTAGGAGGATTAGTGCATGTCAAAATCCGTTGCATGTGAGATTTGTGTGAAAAATGAAAACATGATAAACTAATATATGCACGGGGAAGGGCTCCGAAAGGATGAATTAAATCCTTTGCGATAGTAAGCCATCGTTGATTGGATCTAAAAGAAATATGTGATCCAAAGGCCTAAAAACAGAATATTTGGCATTCAAAGAAAGCAATTTCCAAGGCCTATGTTTGTTTGATATATTCATTCAAAAACAAAAGAATATATATGCTTATTGAGGGAGAATTGGATGGTATATCAACGGTTTGCACAATGTCCGTTTATCCTAGTTGTCTTTAATGTCATGACTCTATTTGGTTTGTAGAATCATCATCATGCTAGGCTTGTATGCATTGTGTATGTTTGTTCATTGAGTTCAATCTTTATATTGTCACATGAGGTTATATTTAACTGTGATGAAGTTTGCAATCAAATGAGAACTCCGTGAACGTTTCTTAAGTGTTTGGGTCTAAATTTAATTGTTGCTAGTTCACACCCCTACACTTCCGTTTCCATATGACACATTTTTTGCCATACGAGTGTGCAAACTTATTGTATTTTGTGTCATGTGTGTGTTTATATCTATATATATGCAAGTACTATATTGGTATATTTCTAATGTATATATATATGATATTTGTTTGTCTTTGCCCTGCTTTTATTGCCCATATGCTTTCATGTCTTATCACTTTAAGCTTTCACATGTTGTTTATTAGTTCTTTATCCTTTGCCTATTCCCAAACAAAAAGGGGGAGAATGATGATAGGGGGAGAAATGGTATCTAATCCTATTATTATCGTATCTTCGTTTGGGGGAGATTTATCTTAGGGGGAGACGTCTTTCTAAGTATGTCATGTGTTTAAAAGGGAGAATTAATTTAGGGGAGTAATTAATTAATTGTATTTAATATCTTGATATTCCCTATGCATTTGATGAGTTTGCTTAAGTGTGCAGGAATTATTCTAAAGCGGCATCTTTTTCATTTTATGGCAAAGCGTTTGATCCTTGGGTTGAGTCAAGATTGGGCGGGTTATGTTTTTGAGTCTAGTAGAGCTTGACGGCCCTTTAGAATTTTTGTTTGGTTTTTGTCCCGGAATAGCCAAAGGGGGAGATTTGTAAGGACACAAATTTCCAATTGAGTCCATATATAGTTTTGGCTCAATTCCGGACAAAAACATTTATTCATAGGATAGTATTTATTGTAATATTCTCAAGCCTATGAAGTGTATGTTGAAGACTTAGCGGCAAAGAATTTAAAGCTTCATCAAAATGCCGGTTTGCGTGCCTCGTTTCTACGTCATCAACTAAGGTTCCATGCTCCCAAGGTATGAATGTAATTATATGTATATAGGAGCTTGGAACAATATGTATTGGGTGTTAGGTGAAATAAAAACTGCATTTTATTTTCAGAAAGAATCAATTAAGAACTTTAAAATAAGTATATAAAAGTTTCTGGGCCAAAATCGAATTTTTCAATCTTTCTGGTCGTTTGTTAGAAATGTCGTTCGAACGAGTTTTTTCGTTCGAACGAGTTTTGTCGTTCGAACCAGTTTCGTTCGAACGAGTTTTGCCAACGACCCTAACTGGTCAGTCGTTCGATATGTCGTTAGATATGTCGTTCGAACGAATGTTCGTTCTAACGAGGTATCTAACGAACTTCTAACGAGCCCAGGCTGGTGACTTGTTAGAAGTCTCGTTCGAACGAGAATCACGTTCGTTCGAACGAGATTCCAGCGGGAACAATTATTTGGCAGTTTTTTGTAGTTTTTCCCCACTTCTCCACTTGGTTTTCAACCAACTTTTTTCATACATTATTATGTGCGGGAAACACATTTTCCAAGACAAATTTTCTAACATTTGTTTATCTCCAAAAGATAGTTTGAGAGCAAAATTAGTTTAGGAAAATGTTCAAGTTTTGAGTGTTAATTTTCAATGAAAAATTCATACACACTCTAGTTTACACCCAATAATTGTTTATCCAAGTTTCTATATTTATATCAATTGCTTGGAGTTTTTGGCACCGGTTTTCTCTACCGAATTCAAGATACGTTTCGGGTTTGCTTCTTCACCTCATCACAAAGAAGACTTTTTTTGAGATTCTACCCACAAGGAGAAAGGCTCCATGCTTGGGTGACGGTGACCATATAAAGTCCCATCGGTGTATTCCGAGACCACGGTGGAGCTCCGTTGGTTATCCGCTAATTGGAGGTTGATACAAGAAGGAGCATCACGGCTTGAGAGGGTTCGAGTTTAGGAAGTAAGTCTTTTGTCTTGTATTTTGTAATACTGTTTTTAGTGGATTTGAGGCTAGGGCCGTCCCGAGGTTTTTTCCCGTTAGTGGGTTTTTCCTCGTACATCGCGGTGTAGTGTGACATTGTTTATCTTTATCTTGCACAAAATTTAGAACGCATGCTTTAGGTTTAATTCAAGATAAAATTTGGTTTTACAATCACACTAATTTAAATTGGGACTTTAATTTAATATTGGGTAAAATTGGTTTATTCAAGTCTTTTGCTAAAATTGGTTTCGCCTAACTTTGTTTAAATGAATAATCATGACTTAGGCAAATTCTAGGACTTGAATTACGTTTTAATTTGTTTCTTGAGAAATTAAAACTATGCCTTGTTTATTTGCTGAACCATCACTTATATTCGCTTCCGCATCGATTTACATAAAAGGAAATTGACTCTGATTTTAATTTAGAAAATCACAACCCGGGGATTCCACACTCTTTCATAAGTATTAATAAGATGAAATACTTCTGAAAGGTGGAAAATTATTAGTCAATTTATGACGTGTGAGGGTTTGTGGCCTGTACTTCTTGGGTCACTATACTTCAGGGTTCGTGACCTATTAGACACTTGAATGTGGACTTCTGATATAGTCTTATGCTCAGGCTTTATGACTTATACTTTTGGGATCATATTTTATTTGAGGATCTATGGCCTGTTAGACACCTAGTAGTGGCCTTCCGATGTAGTCTTGTGCCCAGGGTTTGCAGCCTTTACTTCTGGGTTCATATTGTGTTTGAGGGGCCACGTCTTATTAGATACATGGCAGTGGCCTTATGATGTAGTATGTGCTATAGGTTATGTGGAAGTTGAGAAAATATGTCATGGTCTTATGTGCCTTAGAGGGGAAATAGAGCAGCGTCAGTGTCCTGGTTATGTACTAGGCCATGGAATTCTTGACAAGTTGAGGCATTTCACTAGTCCTTGATCATATATTCATTATGTTTGTGTAAGCTTACATGCCACATGTCTCATATCCATTGGCTAACGTATTTTGGGTATAACAGAAGCCCCCCAAGCCTCAATGCTAATAAGTTAATGATTTAGTGCTGGGAATTTGTTCTTGTCCATGGATTATTCTCTTAAAGTAAAAGCCTAGCATAGAGAGTATGGGGCCTTGTGGGTGTCATGGCCTATTGCCAAGGTGCTTTAGATTTTGATGCTTTTTATTTTGGGGTCTCTAATATAAAGAGTTTTAGGTTTGAGGACTTGATTATCTGACGCCAAGGCCCTAATTATCTGAGGTAGGTCGATTCATATTGTTAGAGGAATGAGATGAGACCTTTATTTGCTAATGCCTCAAACTTTATTGGAAGAGGCTACAAACTTTACTTTATTGAATCTGAGGCCTTTATTATATAAGGATGCAAACTTAACTTATTGAGGACGAGTGCTTTATTTTCCAAGGCTGCAGACTTTGCTTGTTGAGATCGAGGCTGAGGCCTTTACTTACTATGTGTAATGATTTTATTAGCAGAGGTTAAGGCATTTACTTAATGATTCCATAGACTTTATTGGCCGAAGATGTTGACTCTTCTTATTGAGGATGAGGCAAAGGACTTTATTAGATAAGGCGAATTCCATTGCTTGCTAAGGCCGAGGTCTTTATTGACTGAGGCCGCGAACATTACATATTTATGGTGAGGCCTTTAATTTTCTTAGGTCGAGAACTTTATTAGATAAAGTGGTGGACTTTATTAATTGAGGCCATGAACGTTTCTTATTGAGGCTGAGGATAATGCATTTATTGGCTGAGGCCGAGGTTGAGGGCTTTACTTGATGAGGTGGTGGACTTTATTGGCTAAAGTCCACAGACTTTTCTTATTGAGGTCAGGAACTTTGTTTGATGAGTTTGAGGCATTTATTAGATGATGTCCTAAAGTTTGCTTGCTGAGGTTGAGGCCTTTGATTGATGAGGTCGGGACCTCTATTAGTTGAGGCCACGAATTTTACTTGCTGAAGCCGTGGACTTTATTAGCTAAAGTCTCTGGGATTTTCTTATTAAGGCCATGGCCAAGGCCTTTACTTACTGAGGTTGAGAGATTTATTGGCTGAGGTATTGGGCTTTATTTTATGGGGTCGAGGCCAAGGCGTTTATTAGTTGAAGTCATTGATTTTTCTTATTGAGGTTGAAGCCTTTATTTACTGAGGCTGAGGCTTTTATTGGCTGAGGTGGTGGACTTTACTTGTCGAGGCCGAGGATGAGGCCTTTACTTGTTGAGGTCATGGACTTTATTGTACAAGGATACATATTTCTCTTATTGATGCTGAGGATGAGGCCTTTATTGGCTAAGGCCACAAACTTTACTTACAGAGGCTAAGGCCAAGGCCTCTACTTATTGAGGTCGTGGACTTTAATAGCCGAAGCCGCAAAATTTTATTATTGAGGTTGAGACTGAGGCTGAGGCCTTTTCTGGCTGAGGTAGAGGCATTTATTAAGTAAGGTTGAAGACTTTTCTTGTTGAGGCCGATGCCCTTACTTACTAAGGTCGTGGAACTTATTGGTAAAAGTCATGGACTTTTCTTATTGAGGCTGAGGCCTTTACTTGCAGCGGTCGAGGCCTTTATTAGTGAAGGTCGTGAAGTTTACTTATTGAGGTCATGGTCAAGGACATTACTTGATAAGGATTTGAACTCTATTGGATGAAACCTTAAATTTTCTTATTGAGGACGAGGCCAAGGCCTTTGCTTGATGAGGTAGAGTACCATGGACTTTACTTGTTGCAGCTAAGGACTTCACTTGCTGAGGCTGTGGACTTTATTAGTCGAAGTTCCAGACTTTTATTATTGAGGTTAAGGCCTTTGCTGGCTGAGGTTGAGGCCTTTATTAATTAGCTGAGGTCGCAAACTTAAGTTGCTGATGTTAAGGCCTTTGATTTCATGAGTTCGAGGCCTTTATTAGCCAAAGCTAGGGGCTTTACTTACAAGAATTTTCACTTAGTTTTATTCTTGGACTTGATTTGGATGAAACTTTTGTAATATCATCTTGTCCCAAGGCTTGAGATAATACACCGCGGTCAAGAGGTATAGTGGCCTCTCAAAGATTTGGAAATCTTGAACTCAAGAATGATGTCTTCAACTTTTGCGAACTTTTATTGCTATCGCGGTTTTCAGGTTATTTAAATTTTCAAAGAATGTAGGTACTATTCAGGAGCCTCCCCCCAATCTCCCAAGGCTTATGAGCCTATGTTTTACAAGCCCCACAAGGCTTGATATACTTTTCCAAAATCGACCCTAAGTCTTTGATAAAAGACTCGCTCCAATTAGGGGACCGCCACCATAGATGTTACGACCAGCATAACTAGCATGCAGTTCTTACTGGTTGGGATCTTAATGCGAACTAAGTCTGATTCCTTATAATTTAGGTTTTTTCATTGGAGTTGAATATGACTTTATTTTTCTGATCCTAGGTATATGGCACCTTTTCCTCGATAATATTTTATAGGGTTATTGGGCTTTCTGTCTCTCTATTTGTAGTATTTTTGTGGTTTGGAACCTGTGGCTATCCTTAACGAATCTTCCCCCTTCCCTTCGAGGAACTTTAGGTGGAGAAAGAGAGAGAGAGAGAGAGAGATAAAGGTCTCACTCCTCTCACTACATCATGGTCTTCTTTGGCCGTCATCGATGTTGGCGTGATGTAAAGAAATAGAGTCGCCAACCTATTTTGCACAAAACAGGAAAATGAACATGTCACTGCTTAAAGAAAGCGGTATCAAAGATAAACTGATTCTTGCGAAACCAATTAGATCAGAGGTTTAAGATCTAATTTAGAATGGGAAGGTGTTAGGAACCCATCCCTCCATTTTGTCTCTCATAAGTTTGTGTTATATTTTCCTTAATTTCCTTATGAAATGTGTGTGCATGTATATATAAGTGGATATCAGAATAGCTCGGCTCGCATCATGGAAAATATGGAGTGAGGTCATCCATAGGAATGTTCTTAAAATAATAATTAGAAAAATATGATGTATACGAGTATCGAGATATTGATCGTTATGATGAAGCGATAACATATATTTGATTAAATGCAAGTACGAATCAAAAGTATGATATATATGAATAAAATAGGAAAATTATGAAAATAGGACTTGAGTCTTGGGTTTTAACCCGAGATGCCTACATAGACCATAAAGGCATCAAAGTCCCTGTAGGTCACATGCAACACAAGGGCAAGGTTTATCCCATAGATTCAAACGAGAATTTATTAAATGTGTGTGTGAAGAAAATATTTTTTTAGTTTTGAAAAAATGTGATGAAAAATCTCATTGGAATTTATAGGTGTTGCCCTCTTTTTCTTTGGTTTGGGTTTGATTGAAAATAAATTATGTTAACTAATAAAGAATGAGGTATTAATGTGTATGATCTAAAGTAAAAGATAAATTGACAATTTATATAACAAATGCAGAGATAAAGAAATTTGAAGAGAGAAGGATTATTGGACCTTCTTTAGAGACTTAGAGCTTGATCTTGATCCTTAATGAGATTCCTTGAAAGTTAGGATAAATGTTTGATGATAGAGAAGGAGATTTTTGCTAAATTTGGTATGAAAATAATGGGAAAGAAGGGTGAAAAGAAATTTCACACAAGGAAACTTTGGTGATTACAGAAGAATGTGGATGAGATCACGAATATTGATGGATCTGGGGTGAATTTTAAAGTGATCTCATGATTTCCTTATATAGCGTTATGGGACTTCTGATCGGTATAGTTCATTCCCTGCCAATCGACAAGTAGCCTAAGACACACTATCGATAGGTAGGGAAATGGACCTGCCAATTGGCAGTTTTGTGAAAAATTTCCAAAATAATGATCATAAAATGATATCTGTAAGTCCAAATTGCACACGGGGCATACCTTTAAAAAGTTAATTCAGATACATTTAAGAGTCCTTTGGGATGCTCCCCGTCCATATGTTGACTTTAGGTCAAACGGAGCTCGAAAGCGCTTGTCTATCTTTTGAATGGAAGATCATCGGACGACGATGAATTGTTTGTTCAAACTGTAAGTTTGAATCATGAATA
This sequence comes from Sambucus nigra, assembly GCA_949130495.1. NCBI lineage: Eukaryota > Viridiplantae > Streptophyta > Magnoliopsida > Dipsacales > Adoxaceae > Sambucus > Sambucus nigra. The sequence continues at coordinate 294,234,305 of OX422220.1, forward strand.
AGGTAGAACATTGGAAAGGTTGTGATTGGTACTTTGACATTTCAAAGAGCTTTGCTCAGTTCAGAGAGTTAACTTGGTCAAATGGGGTTCGAAAGCGCTCGGTGACCTTTCGGAGTAAAAATGATCTTTCATCTGTACCGTAAAGCTGATTCATGCATAAGATGGACCATTGGAAAGGGTATTAAGTTCCCTTTGAAGATTCATTCAGTATTGTTTGGGCTAAAGAGTTTACCTTAGTCAAATAGAGCTCAAAGGCATCTTGATCAGTTTTTGAGGGAAATTAATCTTTCGTCTAAATAATTATGACATTTTACACACGGGGAAGATCGTTGGAAAGGGGTTTTAGTAATCTTCGAAGATTTATTGAGATTTTTATATGATGAGGAAGTTTATTGGGGTCAAATTGTGGCCTGGGAGTTTCCGGTGGCCTCCAAATTAATTTTTATTAGTAAAATAGTCTGTTCATCTGAACTGTTATGTCGATTAGCGCAAGGGGTAGATCATTGGAAAAGTGAATTTAGAGACCTTTGGAGATTCATTGAGATTTCATTCTGATGATGAAATTGATCAGAGTTTAATGGGGCCCAGGAATGCCTGATGGCCCTAGATCGGTACTCAGAGTATGACCTAGGTTTTAATGGTGAATGATAAAGTGTTAGGGACCTAACAAGACTCATAGGGGGCTTCTAGAATGTGATTTTTATAATTCCCGTTGATGGGTGAGCTTAGAATAAGTGAAAGCCGTCGAATAGACACCATATGATGTTTTTGAAAAAGAGGTCAATTCTGTCGACTAAAGGGGGTGAGGATGATCGATTCAAAAGGTCGAGGTCAATTCTGAGGACCAAAGGTAATGCTGAGGGTAGCCAATTTTTAGGGCCAATGTCAATTCTGAGTACCTAAGATGGGAGTGACCATTTCTGAGGGTCAAGGTCAATTTTCAGGACCTTAAGTATGGAACAACCAATTCTAAGGGCTGAGGCTAATTTTGAGGACCTTAAGTAGGGGAGACCAATTCTAAGGGTAAAGTCCAATTCTGAGGGCCATAAGTAAGAGAGACCAATTCTGAGGGTTGAGGCCAATTTTGAGGCCCTGAAGACATAGAGAACAATTCTGAGTGTCAAGGCTAATTTTGAGGACCTTAAGTAGGAGCGGTCAATTTTGAGGGTCGAGGTCAATTCCGAGGACCTTAAGTAAGGAGTGATCAATTCTAAGCGTTGAGGTCAATTCTGAGGACCTTAAGTAGAAGACACCAATTTTTTAGGGTCGAGGTCATTCTAAGGACCTTAAGTTGGGAGTGACCAATTCTGAGGGTCTAGGTCAATTTGAGGACCTTTAGTATGAGTGACCAATTCTGAAGGACAAAGTCAATTGTTAGGACCTGAGTAGCGATGACCAATTCTGAGGGTCAAGGTCAATTTTGAGAACCTTAAGTTGGGAGCGACCAATTCTGAGGGTCGAGGCCAATTTTGAGGACCTTAAATGGGGGGGGGGGGGGGGGGGGGGGAATTCTGAGGGTTAAGACCAATTATGAGAGCCTCAAGTAGGGAGATTCTCATGGAGAATTTTTAATTTACCATTTTAGTAGACTTTATTGGGGAAGATACATTCGTCTATGGATTATGTCTTTTTGATAAGATCTAAAAAAAATAGTCTGAAAATTCCAATTGGGTGAACAGTTAATAACTAGAGGTTACGAGATTTCACTAAGGAATGTGTCCTTACGGAGAGATGAACAGTTAGGGCCTTCTATATTCGTTTGGGTAATTGGGAATTTTCCTGGGAAAAAGTTTAATTCAAAAATTCTGGATAGGATATTATGTAGCCCTACTGGGAAAGCATTTGATTTCTACGGTGGATGAAGTTTTTGGGATGCGAAAGCACTGATTTTTAGTGTTTAATCTAGCTAAAATGTGGTATGAATACTTCTGGTGATTTGGGAGCCCAAAAAAATGTTTTTCTTGGTACAGAAATGTTCCAATATTTATTTGACAATTTCAGTAATTTTTTGGAATTTTTTTACGATTTTTTGTATCGAATTTTAGGGGTTTGTCGACTGGCATGATGTAGGGGTTGCCAAACGACATTGGCATAGTATTTTGGTTTACCTTGGGAAGGGGAAAGGGAAGGTACAACGTCGACTGACAGGTGTCGAGAGACTATCGATCAGCATACCCCTTAGCCTCCAATAAAAAGGGGTGAATTGTCTTTATTTTTTCAAAGATTGTACTTTTCATATCTTCCACTTCTCTCTTATGATATCTTCTCCTACATTCTTTCTTCCTTCGAGACTGGAAAATGGTGAATTTTTCAAGTAGCGGGACCCACATAGCGTGGCTTGCCATTGACGATTGGGCGAATCTGGATTGACAAGCTAGGGTGCCCTTAGCATTTGACAACGAGAATGCTTTCGACTTATTCAAGCCTGAATTCGATGATGACTCTTCTTCATGAGATTTCACACCATTGGTCTTATAGGGTGATGAACAATAATGATTATATAAATACTACATGACTATTGGCATTCTTTCCCTTCTTTTTCGCATTTTCTTATTTTTATTTATTTTGGCAATAGGTTTCTTTCTGTTTTAACATATCGACATTGCCGCTATGAGTTTCCTCTCCCGAGGGACAATGATATTTAGGGATGTGTGGGAGAACCTTCCTCCTATAGTGCATTGGGTAGTGTCTTTCGCACATTTTGATCATTTGGCATCCGCATTGGATGAGATGCCACTATCTACAAAAGTTTTATGTGCATTGGGGGAGAGGTGGTGGAACACTACCCACACCATACACTTGGGATTTGGGGAGATGACGGTGACCACCATTAATGTCCAACAACTATTAGGGATAGACTGCGAGGGGATGTAGATAGAGGTGGAACGATCCCTGAGGGAGACACCGGTAGCATTGGATGCGACGCTGGGCGATGTGTGGTGGATAGTCTCGGGGGACTCAATTCATATTTCTTTTCTTCGATAGGTTTTACAAAGTCGTAAGATTGATAAGACCAACGGGCTGCTGGTGCGGAAGATGTCCCATTTGTTTATTCTTCTACTATTGGGAGGGTTTTTGGTGTCTTTGAGTGGAGACATCATCCATTTATGGTTTTTACCATATTTTAGGGTAATTTAAAATATCCCACTTTTTAACTAGGGGAGCCTAACTTTGGAAACCATTTATTCTTATTTGGGTTCTTCAAATGCTGCTGTCGGCAAACTTTTACTGGAGCCACATATCTTCCGGAGGTATTTTTTATTTTTGCATTTTCTTTTATTTCCTTTTTGATTTATTTAGATTGCTAACTCTTGTCCTTTTGCAGACGTGGTTCTACAAGGTGATCGGGATCAATGCCCATTTGATTAGTTTGTCTAATGAGTCAACGAGGAACTTCTGTCGAATGTACCGATAGCGGATGTCCAACCGAAAGTCGAAGAAGTCTCTCTCCTTGTCGGTGATACATCAGGTCTTTAATGTCCTAACGAGCGACGATGTTATTTCTTCTTCTCTTCTGAATCTTTTTCTTTGGATTTCTCTTTACTTGTGCGAGTATTGAATTTATCTTGGCATAACTGTAGGTGACCTTTTATCCATGGGGGACGGCCATCCATCACATATGGGGGGATTGGGATTCCTGCATAGATGCACCGTCTACTGGCATATAAGTGTTTCTACTCCTGGTATCAGGGAGATAAAGTAGTCCAAAACATCATAGAGGATGAGGTGGCGGTCTCACCATTGATGCCCTCGAGATACATGAGGCGGGTTCAAGAGATGCCGGAGGAGGCCCGAGCGATGGCGATGATTGGTGAACCCTATTTGTTGTATATGAAAACGATGGTGAGTTATAACTACCTTGACTTCGTGACGATTTGGTTGTTTCCATCATGCATTTACGATGTGGTTAATATACCTTTGCCTCATATGGCTTCAAGCAGGGGTATGAGTCGGCCGGTGGCATCTGTCCACAACATTAATGGTGCGTCAACGTAAGTGGTAGCAGCGGCATCGAAGGTTTCATTTCTCCATCTTGCCCACCTTCTTATAATTTCTTATTAGCTGGACGGGGATCGTTGTGCATGCAGTATTGTCTTAATGCGGTGGACCTGATAGTGTTGGGGATGACTGAGGACGTATTTCAACAAGCGATATATATTTTCATCTCTTTGTGATTTGTCTTTTGTGTTTGACTGACTATTTTGCCTTTTTATTTTTTTTTTGCAAAACGTGTGGGTGTCGACTACCTAGATGAGGGACATCCGAGACTGGGTGGCTTCTACGATGACTTATATTCGAGATTCTATCCCAATTCTTTCCTGTCTTGTGCCATCTACTTCTGAGGAGGAGGAGGGATCTGTATCAGCTAGCAGAGGATCATCATCTCATTATCGGGGGGAAGGGTGCGCATCGCAGGGATGGGGGAACCTAAGGAGAGATAGGGTTCCAGGTCGAGTCCCTTTGTTTTTCTTCTGCTTTTTTCTGCAAATGATATAATGATGGCAATATATATATATATATATATATATATATATATATATGAAGTGAATGCGATTTTATTTATTTATCTTTGCTTAAATGACTTAATCTACATGCATTTTTACTTTTCTTATTGAGACCGTAAATAAGATTAGGTTTCGTCAAAAGAAAATTTACTTTAAGATGGGGTGAGTAAAAATATAGGAAGGAAAATCCTGAATTTCTTTGAAATAAAGATTATTTTTATGAGTTTTTGTCTTTAACAAAAAAGGAAACATGGAATTTTCTAAAAATAGGAGGCCCCTTGTCCTACCTATCGGTAAGTCAGTCTATTCAAATCTCACCAAAGCCTTGATTGCACTTTCTTTAGCTACTAGTACTTTATGGGGTAGTCTTCCATTCGAATTTTGCAGATTCTTTATTTTTCGCCAAAATTTTAATGTATAAAAGGATATTTCTTCACCCATTCACATTTTCTTTCTCTTACTTTTTTCTTTTCTTATGTCTCGTTATTTTCAAAACGGCCCTTCCCATAAGTGTTGAATTTGCCCATTAACTGGAACATGTTAATGATGGAAGTACAATTTTGGTACCCCGAGGATCATGTTTTTCATTTTGGATTGGACGAGGTCTACCTGACCTACAAGGAGTTTTTTGCTATATTAGAGGTAAATCCCAGTATAGCGACGACCACGTATGAATTATCGCACTCTCTTAGGGAGATCTTAGCAGGACTTCTCCACATTTCTCCTTCGATGGATTGGCCATTGGTTATTAGAGGAATAATCTCCCTCACAGTTGTAATGTACTCCGTGTGTCTGTAGGATGTTAATAATGTCGGCCATACTGGAGTCATTTACCTTGGAGTAACTTCGAATCGACTTCTGGTGATCGAGGACCTACTAATGGACCCTTAACTGGATGCCATTACTGTGTGGACGTCATATCATCAAAATCATGTGGTGATAATACTATAAGAGACCCTCAATGATCTAGATGCTTGGCAGAAGGCCGTTCGGATTTCCTGAGATGAAGCCCTGTTATGATGTTCATGTGGCTATTTGAGAGATTCCATTTGGTAGTCCCCCTCAATATCCCTTGACAACTATGTCAAATTTCTTTACTTGTTATTTCATCATCTTAGGCCCGACTAAAGAGAACTGGGTCAATTGGTTTGTGGAGCGTGGAGCTCGATGTCTGCGCTAGTTAGTGCCTTGGTGGGGGGAGTTACAACCCATTCTGGAATTAGGGGAATACCGGTATGTTTGATTAGTTGGCCTCCGACATACCCCCTTTTATTTTCCCCAGTGACTCCCATGTCAGGCCAGATAGGAGCATATTATGCCCTCCTATACCATGGAAGTTTTTCATGTATAGGATTTGACAAAAGGCATGTGCATGCGGTTGGGCTCTTTGTGGGAGAGTCATCATCCATCAACTCATCCTTCCCAATATGTTGGTAAGGTTTGACATGTGTCTAGAGACTATATGAAATGGCCATGGAAGAAGGCAGTGGTTAAGATCTTGGTCAAGGAGACTGGGCATAGATGGTTTGCTATTTTGAGACTATGAAGGGGGCATACTGGTTTTCTATAAGCTGGTTCGGGCTTGCCGTTCCATGGAGTTCCTTAGGCATATATTTAAGCAGGGGAACCTTAGGGGACTTAAGATGATGATGGTACTGGATCTTCTGGTAGATGGATAGGGTCTCTTGTGAAGATGGTGATATTTGTGATGCTTTTGATGTGTTTGGTTATGTATTTGGTTATTTTTGGTTTTTTGGAAATAATCTGGGAAGGATTGGTTAGTTTATTTAGGAGTAGTTTGGTTTGATTTATTTTAGGACATTTAGGTTATCAGGGGTGGTTGTTTGACACCCTACACTGATTTTTTTCTGTAATTGTACCGAAGTTTCCAATGATGGAATAAAAAAGGATTTTAATTATATTATTGCACATCTTGATGAGTTTCACATATAAATTGTCTGTACTAATCACTAAGGCATACATAATCCTTTTATTCATGTAAATGATAAAATGAACTGTCATTCTCGGGGATAAGAAAAGAACACCATTTATTGAAAAAAGAAGGGGACCGTGCCCATGTAAAGTGTATGAGCTTGCTACGTACTTCTAAGGGTTTTCAAAATTTTATGAGTTCCATTTTTGAAACCCCAAAAGTTTTTGTAGAGGATCAGGCCCAACATAGTTCTGAGTAAAGGGAAATGAAGATTTTTTTAGAATAGAAGGGGGATGAGAGAAGCCATAGCGCGCTAAGATTTTGGACTAGTGTATAATTTTTTGAGACGATCTAATTGACTATATAGGCCATCTCTTCCCCGTCAAGGTCATTTAGCATAAAGGCACCACCAGACATGATTTTCTTCATGATGTAGGGGCCACTCCAATTTTGCTTGAATTTCCCTCTAGGATCCCAGATGGGTTCTATGGTTTCTTTGAAGGCTAAATCCCCCTCTCGGATTCCACATTCCTTAACTTTCTTGCTTAAAGATCATGCTATCTAGCGATGGTACCCTTGTTTATGATATAAAGCCTTTGTCCTTCTTTCTTTACAGAGAGACAACTCGTCAAGTTGTCTTTGAATCCAGTCTTCTTTATTAACTTTTCTTTCAAGCATGACATGTAGTGAAGGTATTTATAGTTCAATGATTAAGACTGTTTCCATGTCGTATACCATAGAATAAGGGGTAGCCCTAGTAGATGCTCGAAATGAAGTGTGGTAGCCCTAAGAGGCATAAGGGATCCGATTAGCCCAATCTCTACAACTCTCGGTCATCTTGTTGATGATTTCTTTGAGATTCTTATTGGCGGATTCAACTGCACTATTGGTTTGTGGTCAATAGGGAGAATATTTGTCTCTAAATACCATATTTTTCAACTAATTCTATGATTTCTGCCTCGAAATATAATCCGTTGTAAGACACTAGCTCATGAAGAACCCCGTATCGATAGATATTATTCTTTTTGATAAACTTGGCTACCTTTTTGGCATTCATCACTGTGTATGACTCGACTTTGACCCATTTGGTAAAATAATCAATGGCAACCAGTATGAACTCGTGATCATTGGAGGCTTTAGGTGCAACTTTCCCTATGATATCGATGCTCCATGTGGAGAACGGCTAGGGAGAGTTCATGTTGTATAATTCCCGCATAGGCAAGCGCTTGCGATTGGAAAATTATTAGCATTTAAGGCATTTATGAGCATAGGCAGTACAATCTTGAACCATGGTAGTCCAATAACAACCTTGTCAAATGATCTTCTTTCCAAGCATATGTAAATTCATGTTGGGTCCGTATTCCCCGCAGTGAATTTTTTACATTATCTCTTCAATGTCAGCCCCTGCGATGTAGTGTAAGTGGGTTCCGTCGAAGTTTATCTTAAATATTACTTTATCACAGATGATGTACTAGGCATCCAACTTAGAGAGGGTTGCTCAATCTTTCTTGTTGGCATCCTGGGGGTAACTACCATGCTTGAGGAGGTGTTAAATATCGTAATACTAGCACTTGTCTATATCAGGTTCCTTTTATATGAAGACCTCAATATGGTAGTAGTGGGTTGGTTTTGCTTATTTTTAGACTAGAAAAGGGGCCATCATTATTCCCTCGGGCATGTAGACCATGGAGGCCAAGGTAGCAAGGGCATTGACCAAGATGCTCCTTGCTCGGGCCAAGTAGTTGAAGGTAATATCTTAGAACTGGGAGGCCAGTTTTTCTAGGTAGGTATGGAAGGGTAGGAGTTTATCGTCGTTGACCTTCCATCTTTAAAGAACATGGATGATGACGAGGGTAGAATCCTCATAGAGATCTAATCATTGGATTTCTTTCTAGAGAGCTACTTTGAGGCCTACGGTTCAGTGCTCGTATTCAGTCATGTTGTCGGTACATGGAAAATCTATCTTGATGGCAATGGGAGTATGAGAGACATCTTAGGAAATTAGGAGTATCCCAATATCTTATCCTTTTTTATTGGAAGTGCCTTCAAAGAGCATTTGACACCAAAGGTCTTCTTGAGAGGTGCAAAGGATATCTTCATTCGGGAATTCAAAGATCCAAACATCATATTCTTCCATAGTGTAGTCAACAGGGTAGTCAGAGATGGCTCTTACTTTCATGGCTTTCTGCGAGACATAAACAATACCGAACTCAACTAGTAGCATTAACCATTTCACCATTCAGCTAGACAGGTTAGGTTTTTCGAGAAGGTATTTGATAGGATCCATTTGGGATACAATTCTAATGGGAAAAGCGAGCATGTAGTGCCCTAATTTTTGAGTGACCCAGGCAAGGGCGACACATGCTTTCTCAAAAGTAGTGTACTTGACTTCTTACCCGACTAATTTTCCATTAGTTTAGTAGATGGACCTCTCTTTGAGAGATTCTTTAATGTATTGGTCTTGTAAATCCCTAGTTACGGTGTTTGTCATGGTCAAGTATAGGAGTAAAGGAAGACCAAGATGCGATGGCATGAGTACCGGATGCCGGGTTAGATAATTCTTGATTCGGTCAAAGTCTTCCTGATAAGCTTCATTCTATATTTTGGTAGAATCCTTTCGAATGAGTTTGAATATGTGTTCACAAATAGAAGTCAACTGGTGTAACAACCCGAATTTCTAAATGGGTATTTTTAGATACGCGACTTTTGTCAGCATGTGTTGCGCAGGAAGCTGAACTTGTGTGATTTTTGTAGGACGTTTTATTGGGGTTAAAAATAATATGACCATATTTATTGGATGCTAAAAATAGGCCTAATAGTGTCATGGGGTCAAAAGTCAAAAAATGAATAAATAAATAAAATATTATTATTTTATTCAAAAAAATAAAAGTTCTGAAAAAATTCTGAAAAACACCATACCGACTCAAAATTTAATTTTGAGCAACTTTCCCTTCTTAGACATTTCTAAAAAAATATCATTTAGACCCTATTTAGGCCATTTTTCAGTTGGCCCAGACTTCTTTTTTTCTAAACTTTAATCATTCGGTTGCCTTATTTAAAGGGATGGTGGGAAATCCTTTTTGACCATTTTTTAAGAAACTTTCGGCACATGTTTTGGCAGCCAACTTATTTTATTAAACTCTCCTATTATATATTCAGATAGTCCCTTTATATTTATGTATTCAACCTTAGTTTTAGGTGAGTTTTTGGGGTTGTTTTGAGGTGGAGCTTGGAGTTGATTTGATGATTCTTGGGAGATGATTTTGATGGAGTAATCTGAGTTTTTGGGAATATTTATAATGGTTCCTTTTGGTGGTTTAAGGTATGGAGTTTTACATAATATGCTCCTTAATCTCGCGAGTGTTATTCCCTTTGAATTCATGTTTAATTGAACTCATATTTGAATTGCTAAATAATCTAGAAAAATTATTGTTGAAATATCATTTTGATTCATGTGGTATTATTATTGTGTTGAGCATGTTGTCATGATATTTTAATATGGAAATGAGTTTGGGCACCCGCTAATAATCCTATTCCAGCTACTTGATAAAGTATGGCGCGGTACGGTGAGGCCTGGTGAGTCGGATTAATGTGTTGTTGAGAAATTATATTGATTAAAATGCTTGTGAGATTCACATTTGATTTGAATATTCGTACTCGTGTTGTTACGTTTTATTCACCACTAAAAATATTATGAGCATCTTTCATGTCGTATTATGTACTTCCCAATATTTTCTTTTAGTGGCAAGTTAGCGTGGATCTGAGCGCTATGGACCTATTGAGATGATTTTAGCGAAGATTATTTTTGGGAAGAATATTGTTTGAAATATTTGTATTTATTTTGATGTATAGAGCATTGGTGATTTTTATTCTTTTGAGATAGATAATTGTATTATTTCGAGAGTCTTTTGGTTGTATTTAATTTTAATAAAATGAGATTAATGGTTTATCTTATATTATGGGATTTATTTAGATTCTCTATACCTTGTTATTTGTGGATTTCGTTAGTTTTATCGATAGTAGCGCTCCGCTCTGCTCTCCCCGGGCAGGCGGGGTGTTACAGATGGTATCAAAGCATGGTCTTAGGTCTCGTAGGTTATGAGTCTGTTTAGCTTCCGCGTTGCTTACCTTTGATTTCCTTTCGATGATTTTTACTCTTAGTTTTTTTTAGTCTCATGATGATCGTTCTTATATTTTCAGATGATGAAAACTAGGAAAAATGGTAATAGGAGGGAGGAGTCTATTTATAGTCCCGCAGTTCAGGAGGGACAAAGACAGTTTATCTTAGATGCCGAAGTACTAGTGGCAATCATACGAGAGGCCACAGTGGCCGGTATTAAAATCGGGAGACAAAGAGGGATGATGTTAGTAGCCCAACAGCAGGAACCACCCGTCTCAAATTGGGATACAGTAAGGACCAGCTCTTTTAAGGGAAATCCTTCTACCTTTACCGGAGGATCCGATCCCACGGTCGCTCATTAATGGAGGAGGGACATGGAACGACACTTGAGATTAGTGGAATGCACGGAAGTGCAAAAGCAGTTATTAGAAACATTTCAGTTGTTGGGAAATGCCTTACAATGGTGGGAGAGCACCACTACGTCAGAGGAACGAGATAAATTAAATTATACTGATTTTCAAATGAGGTTCAACATAAAATATTTCCCATATGCTATTAGGAGTGCGAAGAAGAGAGCATTTATGGAGTTGGACCAAGGTTCAAAATCAATTGTAGAGTACGAATAAGAGTTCACAAACATATCTATGTTCGTACCAGAGGAGGTGGATACAGAGAATAAAAAGTTGGAATGCTTCATCAAAGGGTTTTCATGGCCCATTAGATAAATTATTTTGGGAAATCTAGCGTACACTGCTTACTCCCAAATAGTGGATGTCGTAATGTTACATTGGAAGGAAAGAATAAACCATCATAAGAAATTGGGAAAGAGGCAAGAGACAGAGAGTCAGGGCAGAGACAACAGGGGACGCAATGACCAAACATGGAAGAGGCAGAGGCCAAACCAAGGACAACAGAACAATAACATTCACCATAACAACCAGAGGCAAGGTCATCAAGGTGAGAAAAATTGGAACTTGGAGCCTTTTCAGGGTACTTGTTTTAAGTGTGGGAAAGTGGGACACAAAGAAAATACGTGTTTCAGGAGAGAACCATCAGGGTCCCATTACACAAGGCCAAGTTAATTAGGTCCAGCAAGGCCAAGGACCTCCAGCACCAGCAGGGCTCGGGGTGCGGGGAGCCCCAACATTACTGGTGACATTAGGAGTTCAGGGAGTGCTAGAAGCACCAACATCATTTGGTGCACAGGGAACGGCTGCTGCACCAACCAACCTTGGTAATAGGAGATGCTACCAATTTCAGCCTCGAGAGGAGGAGGCACCGCAGGAGCCACGACGTGTCTAAATTGAGGATCAGAACGTAAAAATTTTTAAGATCGGTGGGAACCAAGATGCGTGGGACACACATTAAGAAGATTGTTGCTGGATTCCTACTATGTTGTTGTGAAGAAGGTTTAAGTAGGGAAGACTTCATTAAGTCATGAAGGCGTCGAGTCAAGCCAAGTAAGTCTTTCTGTCACTATGATATAAATTTGTATCAAAGTGAATTTGCATAGGCTAGGTCATCTAAGATTTTTCCCGTTGTGGGTTTTCCTTATACATCGTGGCGTTGTGTGTTGGTTTCTTTTATTCTTGTTATTCACCTAGATGCATGCTTAGGCAAGATAAATATGGACTAACGTATTTTACAACTTTTTTTAATTGGTGCATTAATTTAAATTGGTTAATTACTCACTCATTAATTAAATTGAAATAAAGATTTTGTATTTTTTTAATCCATCCCTATTAGAACTTTCAAATTTGTATCAGAGCGGGTTGCGCTATGTTATTGTATTGGTATTTTTTAGTGCACATTTAAGGTTTTAGGTGGATTTTAATCATGAGGAAAATTCCATAACCCACCCTCCCATGTTGGACAATTTAAACTATCATTATTAGAAGACCTGGATGAGATATTTCCCAAAATCTATGGATGAAAAGGTTTAAACCTCCATGGAGCTAAGGTGGTGTCCTCCTACTAAGAATGATTTGATTAAAGCATATACCCTTTGGTAAAAGGCAGAAAAAGAGGCCCCAATATTTAATTCCAACGGTGTGAAAGTTATCTTTTATGCTATCGCGCATTAAGAACTTGGAAGGATTATGACTTATGAGAGAGATAAAGATGTTTGAGAAATTTTAAAATCCTCACACGATGAAACTTACACGGTTCAGATATTTAAGTTAAAAATTTGACAGCTAAATTTGAATCGATTAAAATGGGAGAGCATGAGTCATTTGATGAGTTTTATGACAAATTTTCATATATTTTTAACTCCTCATTGAACTTAGGTGGGCTTATGATTTGGGAGAAAAATATTAAGGACGTTGCGTGAAATATTAATGCCAAAGTCAAGGTCCAAGATTCTGTTGGTGGTGTTGACACTATGAGAGTCCAAGAATTTACACATGATCTCCAAACCTATGAGATGAATATGTTTCCTCCTAGGAGGAAAGATGAAAAGAAAGAAAAGATCGTTGTTTTGAAAATATATAAGGATGATGTGTCGGATTATGATGGGTGATTTAGACCCCAAGAGATCACTAAGTTTTCTAAAAGTTCGACTTAATTTTGTTAGTTTAAAGAAGAAAAAAGTTTTAATAAGAAATTGAAGAACTTTAACAATGAGCGTGATAGGAATATGATCGATAATCCTTAGAAGGTTTTAATACCCCGCACTTTTATGATTATTTAATTTCCATGTGATTATAATTATTAATTTAATTGGGGAAAATTAAATTAGGTTTTGGTAAATATTAATTAGCGAAATAAGGATTAATATTTATTATTATTATTTACATGCTTGTGATAAGTAAATAGAGATGTGATTTAATATATGTAATTTATGAACGAAAGGCGACGATTTATTATATTATGTCTATATATAGTTGCATCGATGGGTTTGCATATTTTATGGGCATTGCGTATTATATGGACGTGTCAGGCTCGATTAATGAGAGGTTGGTGTAATGCACCGACCCGAATGTAAAGTGTGAAGTGGAATGGGACAACCTAAATAGTGTTGCTAGTCCTATTTTATTTAATTAACATTTCACTTGTTTATCATGTGATTCCAATTTATATCAAACTACATGTGGGAGTTGTAGGAGGCGTCCCCGAAATCCAAGCATACATAGCTACTAATGTAAAATAAGAAAATACTTTCATGCATACCGCTTACAAAATACAAAATTGTGTACCACCTGTCGTAACAAGGGAAAGGGAATGAGTCGAATGCCCAGCGAGAAATACAATCATACGACATTGAATTGAACGGCAGAAAAGAGACTCTATACCGTGCCACCTACATTCACATGCAAATACCGTATATATATATATATATATATATATATATATATATATATATATATATATATATATATATATATACACACACACACACACACACATATACATATAGTAAGGCATAAATTCGTTTATTCCTAAACGTTACTTGAGTAATACTAATCTTATAATAGACCCCCTTTTGCCCCATTTTTACTTGACTTAACATCAATTTCCCTAATCAGTGCGATCAATTAAATACTTGTAATACCCCGTATTTTTATGCTATATTAATTTGGGAATTTATTAAATTTAATGTGAATTAATTATTTAATATAAATCTGGAAATTAATTATGTTATAATTATTAACGTGATGAGAGTTAGTAATTATGGGGAATTTGTTCAATATTACTAATGAGAAAATTAATATATAGTATTGGTTATATTAAATGCCACGAGTGAATAAAATGATAATTTTGGAAATTTGACTCGGGACGCAACCGTGTCGCGTCGGGACTAAATATTGATGAATAAAAGTGAATATATTATAAGTCGCTCATATGGTCATTTTGAGAGCGCCAAAGTGTCCGGAAGGGTTGAGATAGTCAGAAAAGTGTACCCGGGGGTTTAGTTTGGGTCTCGGGGCGTTTTTAGGCTTAATTAGTACCCCGGGAGGGCATTTTGGACATTTTACATTTTTGGGTAAATAAACCCACGAAAATTCAAGGAATATATCAGATGTCTAAGGTTGTCTTCTAGGGTTAAAACAACCAAAGACAAGTGACAACCATAGGAGAGGGAAGGAGAGGCTTTTCCAAGCAATCCAAGGCCAACGATTCACCCGGTTACACCGCGACCACCACCAACACGTAGATCGCGCGACAGGGAACGCAACCACACCAAATTCGTCATCAAAACAGAACGTCGAAAAATTTCAGGCAAGTGTTTATCTTTCTTATTTTCGTTAATGCATCACTCATGTTAGTCTAGGGATGATTAGGATGAGTTTTATGGAAGAAAACCCAAATTTGAGATAGGAAATCGCATGTAGTAATGGTTTGAATGTTAATCTGGAAACCCCTTAACATGTAGAGGATTAAACCACAAAATTTTGATGTTTTAGAAGAAGAAAATTCTGGAAAGGACTGATTAGCACCATGTTAAAAAGAATTCTAGGGTTCTTGAGATTTACATGAATTTTGGCCAGTTAATCCATGATTATTAATGGGAATTTGCATGCTTTACGTAAAAGATATATGGAATGGATTTATACTATTAGTAGTACAAATTTCTGGACGATTGGGAATGAAAAGTTTGGATTTGGATGGAGTTATATGGAAAACCCGTAACTGATAATTGCAGAATTCGCCATACCTGCTTGATCGATCGATCGAGCCCCAGACCTCGATCGATCGACCCCTTCTGGAAGGCTCATATTTCCCCTTTTTAAATTAGTTGAATTCAATTTAATGAGAAATAATTCATGGACACCCTTATAAAAATGTTTTGGGAGATAAAAAAGACCAATAGGACATGTGAATAATTTTGGGACCTTTAATGTAAGACAAGAGTTGTATTTTTGGGATATTTACATATAAGGGACGATGAAATTATGTATTAAGGGGAGAGACGCGTAAGATGGTTACCTTGGAAATTAGATGAGTACCCACTGAATTTTACACTTGAGAGGATAGAGTCCATGAGTATTACGTAGTAAGTTGGAAAAATCCCTCGAATTAAAGATAGAAACGAACCGTTATACGTGATAAATAATAATGGGAAAATCAGGATAAATGTCGTGATTATGGGTTATGAGATGAACCTAAATTAATATGATAAAAGTAGTATATTGATATGACTTTGTGTATGCATATATTATATACATGTGAAAATCATGTCCGCGCTACTTGCAATCCCTAAGGTTACCGCGCTAGGACAGTCTTATCTCAAATGGGCCTTCATGGGGGATATTGAATCGTACCCTAGAAGATAGGAATACTAGGTACGGGCTATTGGATCGATAGTCGGACAGTCCTAAGAGACGTGAGGGTATGTACTGACCTCTTGGACTTGGAAACTATACTTCGCCTCAATATTGTTGTGTATGTGTTAATACAGTTCGAGAGTGATTCCGAACTTGTATTTTATTTAGTACGAGAGATACGGGGATTGGATAGCAGAGTATGCACGCACCATAATTTTTATGTGGGGTGCTGTTAGAATATATATATTATACGAGTATTTAATATATATATATATATATGAAATTCTGAAATTTGGGAAACTGCCTACTGTGTTATGGTAAGTAAGAAATGTATAATGACTCAAATTGAAAATACTTGTTGTGAAAAAGTATAATGGAACACTGGGAAACTGTATTAGCAAATAAGGTTTAAATGAGAGATTTGTGATCAAATGAAGTTATTTTCTTAAACAATTATATTCTTCAGTTTCGAATCTTACGAGTAACCTAAGATAAGTTAAACCATTGGGAAGGTTAGTGCGATAGGCGTGGACATTAGAAGAGAGGTGGGAAATTCTCAAGAGAGTGCCGCACTAATATGTTGTTGCATTGGCCTGTAAACATTTTAAATACTTGTTAAACAAATTTTAAATCATCTACTCTATCGGGCTCTGACCCGTTTCTATTTCTCTTTCTCTCTTGTATATATATGTATATATTACAGGTGCCCAGCCACAGGGGCGTCTTGCATAGGATCCTTTGGAAGGAACGTGATGCAGCTTAGGTGGGAGTTGCAGGCCTCTTGCTTAGACGACTGCATTTATTTGACTCCACTCCTAGCATATTCATTTAGTGGGGCATGTGTCACCCTTTCCATTATTCAGTTGGTTATTAAAACTTTATGATTCCGTTATTTCTAGTATTGCCACTTTGGGATTTATTACTGTCTGTATGTTTTACTTTAAGTTTTAATGTTGGGATTTAGTTGTTGAATGTTTAAATTATTTGGATTATATGTTCCAGGGTTGTTGTGGTGTGATTCTTTAATATTAAATTGTTATAAATAATTAAATCTTGGTTTTTAAAATAAAATTTGGAAAGTAATGTTTAAAAAATGGTTTTGACACTTAGCTTAATTAACTAGGGTGTTTAAATTGGAAAAGTTATTTTACGACAGTGATGCTAAGAATGAACCAACTGTTCACCTTGATTTTAATTTAATAAATGAGTGATCGCTCGGTATTTAATTAGGCGGGGTGTCACAGGTGGTATCAGAGCATCAGGTTCTAGTGTCCTTAGGATCTGTACGGCTTATTTCGCTTTCAGCTTAACATTTTTTCTATAGAGCCCTATTTTAGGATTGTTGTATTCCTGCTTTTGCGTTTACGTCTTAAGCTATTTGAGATTTGATAATAACTGTACACTAATAAATTTCTTCACATTTCAGATGCCTACGAGACGTGCACCAAAGGATAGGCATGCCCAAGCTGAGCAGCTAGTAGCTCCGACACATGGTACGATGAATGCTAATGAGGTAGCCGCTATTGTTGCTCAGGCGGTGAATGTCGTGCTAGCGGTGGTTCAGTAGGCTCCACCCCAGATTCTGGCAGTGGCGCCAGTACCTGCACAACTTCCATCTGCATGGGAGCGGGTTAGGGATGCCTTTCAGAAGGCGCATCCCCCTGAGTTCTCTGGTAGTTCAGATATCATCATCGTCAGCCAATGGAAGAAAGACATCCAGC
The DNA here is from genome assembly GCA_949130495.1 of Sambucus nigra. Taxonomy (NCBI): domain Eukaryota; kingdom Viridiplantae; phylum Streptophyta; class Magnoliopsida; order Dipsacales; family Adoxaceae; genus Sambucus; species Sambucus nigra. Next base: position 294,251,851 of record OX422220.1, read on the forward strand.
GGCATCTTCGTATGTTTGAGTGCACAGACATGCATAAACAGTTGTTGGCTTCCTTTAAGCTGGTGGGGGCCGCTTTGCAGTGGTGGGAGTCCACCACCAGCTTGGAGGAGAGGGACACGATCCCGATTCAGTCATTTTGGGAGCGGTTTGACCGCAAGTACTTTCCACCCGCCGTGCAGACTGAGTTGAGGCGGAAATTACTGAACTTGAAATAGAAGAATTCTACCGTTGCTCAGTATGAGGAGGAGTTCACAAGACTTCTCACCATAGTGCCAGATGAGGCACCCACTGAGGGTAAGAAGATAATGCTGTTTGTGGACGGGTTAACTTGGAGGATCCGTCAGCACCTTATAGGGAATCTATCTCTGAGTACTTTCACTGATGTACTCAATGCTGCTTTACTACATTTCCAGGATCACCGCTTCCATCTGCAGGAGATCAAGAGAGCAGGAGAGTCCGGCCAGCAGGGCAGGACCGGGGGTAGTAGTGCTAGTGGAGCACCATCTCAAGGACAGACTCGTCAGCACGAGCAAAGTTCCCATCAGGGGGACCCTGCTAAGAGATTCTGTTCAGGTGATTCCAGATAGGGATTTGGGGGTTATAGGCAGGGCCAGCCTAATCAGCAGGGCCAGCAGGGCCAACACCGACAGTAACAAGGTCAGCAGCAGGGCCAACAACATTTTCATCAAGGCCAACCGGGCCAGTGGCAGGGTGGTAACGACCAGCCGGGCCGTGGTCAGCAGGGTCAGAGGGGAGGTAACTTTGGAGGCCGATGTTTTGTGTGAAGCAAGCATGACCATAAGCGCCAGGATTGCCCAGAGGGTGAGAGGACCCCACAGCAGCAGGGTACCCACAATGAGCCATGGAGGCCACTTTTTCCAGCCGCCCTCCCAGCCCCAGCTCAAGTACCAGCCCTACCAGCAGTTCCAGCAGCTCCAGTTCAGCAGGGATAGTTACAGTATGGATGTGTCTATAACGTCCACCAGGTAGCAGCTCCACAGGCACCACCCGCGATTGAGGGTATGTTTCCTATCCATGGTACTATGGGTCGAGTTTTGTTTGATACTGGGGCGACGCACTGTTTTATAGCTACGCATTTTGCGAAAGCCTTAGGGTTGTTAGCCACAACAGAGAGCACTGTGACGTGTGTAGACTAACCATTGGGGAGTGGATCGCTTATTTTCTTTATATGCCAGGGAGTGGGGGTAGAGATTGGTAGCTTGGTATTACCAGCAGACATGTTAGTCTTAGATATGCATGAGCACGACGTTATTATCGGTATGGATTGGCTCGCTGCTTACAGGGCCATGATAGATTGTTTTGGTGGGAGTATTGTCTTTGCCATTCCGGGGCAAGAGATGTTTGTAGTGGCGATGCCTCGCCCAGAGGGAGGCTCGACCGCTCATTTGTATTACATAGAGGAGGATACCTCTAAGGAGGTTGTGATTCCCTTAGACTCGATCCCAGTTGTTCGTGAGTATTCCGATGTCTTTTAGGAGATACCAGGCCTACCCCCGAGTCGAGAGATAGACTTTGTCATAGATTTATTATCGGATACTAGACCGATAGCACGCACTCCGTATCGTATGGCTCCGGCAGAGATGCAAGAGTTACGAGATCAGATAGAGCAGCTGTTAGGTCAGGGCTTCATTCGCAGGAGTACCTCACCTTGGGGCGCTCCAGTTCTATTTATGAAGAAAAGAGATGGTTCACTGAGGCTATGTGTGGACTACCGGGAGTTGAACAAGGTCACGATACGGAATAAGTATCTGTTGCCTCGAATCGATGATCTGTTCGACCAATTGAGGGGAGAAACTTTCTTTTCGAAGATAGATCTGAGGTCGGGGTACCATCAGCTACGTATTAGGGAGTAGGATGCTTCAAAGACTGCCTTCTTGACGCGATATAGGTCTTATGAATTCAGAGTGATGCCATTCGGCCTCACAAATGCTCCAGCCGTGTTCATGGACTTAATGAACCGAGTGTTCATAGAGTTCTTGGATCAGTTTGTCATCGTCTTCATAGATGACATTTTGATATATTCACACTCCGAGGAGGAGCATGCCGAGCACTTGAGACAGGTTCTTCAGACTCTACGAGAGCATCAGTTGTATGCTAAGTATGAGAAGTGCGGATTCTGGTTGTGAGAAGTACAGTTCTTGGGGCATGTTGTTTCTAAATAGGGGATATCAGTTGACCCAAGTAAAGTGTCAGCGGTGAGGGAGTGGGGACAGCCCACGACACCGACGGAAGTGCGTAGTTTCTTGGGGTTAGCCAGATACTACAGGAGATTCATTCGGGGATTCTCCAAAATAGAGGGTCCATTGACGAACCTTACTCGCAAAGGGGTACCATATGTTTGGGATGATGCTTGTCAATTGGATTTCGACGAGCTGAAAGACAAGCTTACTTTAGCACCGGTCCTTGCTTTACCAAAGCCGGGTGTGGAGTACTTGGTTTACACCGATGCCTCTTTACGGGGACTTGGGGGAGTACTTCAGCAGGAAGAGAAGGCTATAGCTTTCGCCTCCCGCAAGCTTAAGCCGCATGAGAAGAATTACCCCACCCACGACCTGGAGTTAGCAGCGGTCATTTTTGCATTGAGAATATGGAGACACTATTTATTAGGGGAGAAATTCCGTTTATTCACAGACCACAAGTCACTGCAGTACATGTTCACTCAACGAGAGCTGAATATGCGTCAGCGCAGATGGTTAGAGTTTGTGAAGGACTATCAGTTCGACATACAGTATCATCTGGGGAAGGCCAACGTAGTTGCTGATGCGTTGAGCCGTAGACCCGTAAACGATGTAGCGGACGTCTGGAAAGTAAAGTGGAAGGAGTTGGGTCACCAGGATGCAGTAGCCCGTTCCTTCATATCTGTTATGACAGTGACACCTGAGATTGTTATGAGGGTGATATAGGCACAAACTACAAACCCGTTTTGCCAGGAGAAGATTGTACGACTTTTAGCTGAGGGTGCTGAGTCCTATTCTGTTAGTTCTGATGGGGGTTTGAGGTTTAATGGGAGATTGGTGGTTCCAGAAGGAGAAGAATTACATCATGCAGTGATGACTCAGTCTCACGGGTTTTGATTTGCGATACATCCTGGAGGAGATAAGATGTACCAGGATATGAGGCGACAATACTGGTGGAGTGGGATGAAGAAGGGCATCGCTGAGTTCGTGTCCAAGTGTTCTACCTGCCAGCTGGTAAAGGTGGACCATCAGAAACCGTCAGGGTTGATTCAGTCATTGGAAGTACCCGCGTGGAAGTGGGAAAGTATTTCCATGGATTTTATTACAGGGTTGCCTACATCACAGCGGGGCCACGACTCTATCTGGGTGACTGTAGACCGTTTGACCAGGTGGCTCATTTTCTGTCGGTGAGGACAGACTATACCACGGGTCAGTATGATCAGTTGTTCATTGCTGACATTGTCAGATTACATGGGGTGCCCCAGAATATTGTGTCAGATAGAGACAAGATTTTGTGTCGCATTTTTGGGAGAGCTTCCAGGAGGCTATGGGTATTGAGTTGAGGTTGAGTTCATCTTATCACCCACAGACAGATGGACAGACATAGCGTACTAATCAGATGTTGGAGGATATGCTACGCATGTGTGTTCTTGATTTTGGAGGAGGTTCGGAGCCACACCTTCCACTGGTAGAGTTTGCTTATAATAACTCTTATCAGTTCACGATTGGCATGGCCCCATTTGGGGCTTTGTATGGCAGGCCTTGTCGTTCCCCAACTTGTTGGCTCGAGGTGGGGGATAACAAGTTTCTAGGACCATAGGTGATTTAGGAAACCTCCGCGAGGATTGAGATGATCAGGAGTCGCATTCGAGTAGCCCAGGACAGGCAGAAGAGCTACGCCGATGCGAAACGGTTCTTCCGGGAGTTTAATGTGGGGGACCAGGTGTTACTACGTGTATGTCCTATGAAAGGATTAATGAGGTTCGGGAAGAAAGGGAAATTGGACCCGAGGTACGTGGGACCATTTCCCATTATCGAGAGGGTTGGGCCGGTAGCATACACATTGGGACTGCCAGAGCATTTACATTGCATTCACGATGTATGTCACATCTCGTCGTTCAAACGATATCTTCGGGATGATATGGCCCATACCCACATTGCGATAGATGAGATAGACTTACAGCCTGACAACTCGTACGATAAGAGACCGGTGGCTATCCTAGACCATAGCGAGAGAAGATTGAGGTCGAAGGTAGTTCCACTTGTACGGGTCCAGTGGGAGCGTCATAATGTGGAGGAGTCCACTTGGGAGCGCGAGGCAGATATGCGCGAGAGATACCCAGATTTATTCTTACCAGGTACGCCTTATTTTTTGAATTTCGGGACGAAATTCCGTTATTAGGGGGGAAGTATGTAATACCCCGTATTTTTATGCTATATTAATTTGGGGATTTATTAAATTTAATGTGAATTAATTATTTAATATAAATTCGGAAATTAATTATGTTATAATTATTAACGTGATGAGAGTTAGTAATTAGGGGAAATTTGTTAAATATTACTAATGAGCAAAGTAATATATAATATTGGTTATATTAAATGTCACGTGTGAATAAAATGAAAATTTTGGAAATTTGAGTCAGGTCGCGCTCGTGTCGCGTCAGGACTAAATATTGATGAATAAAAGTGAATATATTATAAGTCACTCGTATGGTCATTTTTATTGAGCCAAAGTGTCCGGAAGGGTTGAGATAGTCAAAAAAGTGTACCCGGGGGTTTAGTTTGGGTCTCGGGGCGTTTTTAGGCTTAATTAGTACCCCAGGAGGGCATTTTGGACATTTTACATTTTTGGGTAATTAAACCCACGAAAATTCAAGGAATATATAATATTTCTAATTTTGTCTTCTAGGGTTAAAACAAAAAAAGACAAGTGATGGCCATAGGATAGGGAAGGAGAGGCCTTTCCAAGCAATCCAAGGCCAACGATTCACCCGGTTGCACCGCCACCACCACCAACGCGTAGATCGCGTGATGGGGAACGCAGCCACACCAAATTCATCATCAAACCAGAACGTCGAAAAATCACAAGAAAGTGTTTATCTTTCTTATTTTCGTTAATGCATCACTCATGTTAGTCTAGGGATGATTAGGATGAGTTTTATGGTAGAAAACCCAAATTTGAGATAGGAAATCGCATGTAGTAATGGTTTGAATGTTAATCTGGAAACCCCTTAACATGTAGAGGATTAAACCACAAAAATTTGATGTTTTAGAAGAAGAAAATTCTGGAAAGGACTGATTAGCACCATGTTAAAAAGAATTCTAAGGTTCTTGAGATTTACATGAATTTTGGGCTGTTAATCCATGATTATTAATGGAAATTTGCATGCTTTACGTAAAAGATATATGGAATGGATTTATACTATTAGTAGTAAAAATTTCTGGACGATTGGGAATGAAAAGTTTGGATTTGGATGGAGTTATGTGGAAAACCCGTAACTGATAACTGCAGAATTCTCCATACCTGCTTGATCGATCGATCGAGCCAAGAGCTTCGATCGATCGAAGGTTCGATCGATCGAGCCCCAGACCTCGATCGATCGACCCCTTCTGGAAGGCTCATATTTCCCCTTTTTAAATTAGTTGAATTCAATTTAATGAGAAATAATTCTTGGACACCCTTATAAAAATGTTTTGGGAGATAAAGAAGACCAGTAGAACATGTGAATAATTTTGGGACCTTTAATGTAAGACAAGAGTTGTATTTTTGGGATATTTACATATAAGGGATGATGAAATTATGTATTAAGGGGAGAGACGCGTAAGATGGTTACGTTGGAAATTAGATGAGTACCTACTGAATTTTACACTTGAGAGGATAGAGTCCATGAGTATTACGTAGTAAGTTGGAAAAATCCCTCGAATTAAAGATAGAAACGAACCGTTATACGTGATAAATAAAAATGGGAAAATCAGGATAAATGTCGTGATTATGGGTTATGAGATGAACCTAAATTAATATGATAAAAGTAGTATATTGATATGACTGTGTGTATGCATATATTATATACATGTGAAAATCATGTCCGCGCTACTTGCTATCCCTGAGGTTACCGCGCTGGGACAGTCTTATCTCAAATGGGCCTTCATGGGGGATATTGACTCGTACCCTAGAAGATAGGAATCCTAGGTACGGGCTATCAGATCGATAGTCGAACGGTCCTAAGAGACGTGAGGGTATGTACTGACCTCTTGGACTTGAAAACTATACTTCGCCTCAATATTGTTGTGTATGTGTTAATACAGTTAGAGAGTGATTCCGAACTTGTATTTACCTTAGTACGAGAGATACGGGGATTGGATAGCAGAGTATGCATGCACCATAATTTTTATGTGGGGTGCTTTTAGAATATATATATTATACGAGTATTTAATATATATATATATATATATATATATATATATATATATATATATATATATATATATATATATATATATATATATATATATATATATATATATATATATATGAAATTCTGAAATTTGGGAAACTGCCTACTGTGTTATGGTAAGTAAGACATGTATAATGACTCAAATTGGAAATACTTGTTTTGAAAAAGTATAATGGAACACTGGGAAACTTTATTAGCAAATAAGGTTTAAATGAGAGCTTTGTGATCAAATGAAGTTATTTTCTTAAACAATTATATTCTTCGGTTTTGAATCTTACGAGTAACCTAAGATAAGTTAAACCATTGGGAATGTTAGTGCGATAGGCGTGCACATTAGAAGAGAGGTGGGAAATTCTCAAGAGAGTGCCGAACTAATACGTTGTTGCATTGGCCTGTAAACATTTTAAATACTTGCTAAACAAATTTTAAATCATCTACACTATCGGGCTCTGACCCGTTTCTATTTCTCTTTCTTTCTTGTATATATATGTATATTTTACAGGTGCCCAGCCACAGGGGTGTCTTGCATAGGATCCTTTGGAAGGAACGTGATGCAGCTTAGGTGGGAGTTGAAGGCCTCTTGCTTAGATGACTTCATTTATTTGACTCCACTCCTAGCATATTCATTTAGTGGGGCATGTGTCGCCCTTTCCATTATTCAGTTGGTTATTTGGACTTTGTGATTCACTTATTTCTAGTATTGCCACTTTGGGATTTATTACTGTCTGGATGTTTTACTTTAAGTTTTAATGTTGGGATTTAGTTGTTGAATGTTTAAATTATTTGGATTATATGTTCCAGGGTTGTTTTGGTGTGATTCTTTAATATTGAATTGTTATAAATAATTAAATCTTTGTTTTTAAAATAAAATTTGGAAAGTAATGTTTAAAAAATGGTTTTGACACTTAGCTTAATTAACTAGGGTGTTTAAATTGGAAAAGTTATTTTACGACAATGATGCTAAGAATGAACCAACTGTTCACCTTGATTTTAATTTAATAAAGGAGTGATGCTTGGTATTTAATTAGGCGGGGTGTCACAATACTTAAATAAAATAGATTTTGTATAGGAAAAATACTTCATTTATCGAAATTTCCTTTTTACTCACACCAAATCCACTATAGTATTTTCCTTAAACACACACACACTCAGTGTTAAAAAGAACTTGTTTGCTTTATTTTAAATAGTTCACAACATACGCTTATGTTAATTATGGGTTAAACCATCTTTGGTTGCTTAATGACCCATTGGTCACTTCACTTTACCATTCCTTTCAATTCACATGGGCATTAGTCAACTGCTCATCTCACATTAGGTTGACTTTTCTTATATTCTCAGCACGACCAATTTCTTTATCATTTTCAACTTTTCTCATTATCGTTTTTTCGAATTTTACCACATAATCGTGTACTTTAATGGGCTCCACATCACTGGCTACGCTTCTATGTGCTTTGACCAGTGATTTGGATCTTCCACCCTAAGGCCGCGGGACCTTATTAATTATTGCGATCGCATTTGAGTTCTTTTTCAATGTGTTTTAATATTTCTCAAATATCCACATTATTCCAGTTTTACCAACCGAAGCCAAAATCTGTGGACTACACCATATATTTGTGTTACACTTTAAAAAATCACCATTTCTTGCCCTTTTCACTTTACTATTGATTTCATTCAAAAAATCACTTTCATTAATGACTACTTTGTGCAACACCTCTTCCACCATTTTTATTTCATAAAAATGTTCCACTATAGGTAAAATTACCATTTTATCCATTTGTTTCAAAACTTGACTTTCCCTTCATTTTCACAAATGTTTAGTTCCAAAAACATTATTAATTTACACACTCAAACCTTTTATATCTCTTTAAGTCATTAACACTTCTTTAATACTTTAGAGTAACACACTTCTCAAGTTGGAAATATCTTTATTTCATTGCTTTCTTCATCAGAGAAATTATTTGGCATTTTGAAGATAACTTTTCAAGAAAAATATTGTTTTACTTTATTACCACATGTAGTTTTCAAAACATATGATATGGAAAATATAGCACCCTGCCATGAATGTTACTCAGGCATGCACAAAATCTTATAGGCTGCGACCTTATTTAGAACAGGGTGCAGCCCTACTCGGCAAAGGGTGCAACCCTACAATTTTGGTCATTCGTACATGTCGCAACCTTATATTACACAGGGTGAGGCACCCACAACTTCAGTCTCATACAGGATGAAACTTTATGCTATTCAGGGTGCGACACCCATGGCTTCAGCCTCATATACATGATGCAACCTTATACAACACAGGGTGCGACACCCACAGTTCTAGCCTCACTAACAGGGTGCAGCCTTCTTGTTCATAGCTCCAGTACAGGGTGAGGCACATACCACTTGGCCTTACATACAGGCCGTAACCTTATACTACAAGGTACGACACCCACAACTTTAGCCTCATGCAGGATGCAGCCTTCTGCTACGATGAATGCAGCCTTATACTATGAAGGATGCAACACTCAATATACCTACCTTACAAGCCGCATCCCCCTCATTCACAGCTGCTCCAAACTTGATATATGTCACGTGCTCAGGGCGCGTAACACAACTCACATACCTCCTATAAATAAACATCCACACCTGGAGATTGATCTCACTCAAGGGGGAGATTCTACAATACCTGGCGGAACCTTGCCAAATTCTTTCTACACAACCTCAACATCCATCTTAGGGGCTACTCACCTACATCGTAGTCATATCTCAGTCACTCACGGAACTGCTATAGTCATGTATTCTTCTCTCTCTTATATCTTGTATGCCCATTGTAGCATTGTAAACTTGTACAACAACAATATGACTATAATGAAAGAGGCACAAAAGTGGACGTAGGCTCTTTTATAGCCGAACCACTCTATATTTTGTGTTCATGTCTCTTTACTTGTTTTACTTTTATTCTTCACTTAACTTGCTGATATGAGAACAACAAAGTGGACGATTTCTCGTATCAACAACATACACTTATCACTTTTTTCCACATTCATTAACACACTATAAGGGCTTAAATTTTCACCTTTCCTTTCAAGTTAAAAACCATTTTAGTCCTTGTTAAACATATTCTTATGCTCGTCATGAGGAGGTGGATTTAAATCCTAGAGATCCATAAAAGTGATTTGTACACATTATTATCACATCAAATTTCATAATATTTGTAAATCCATGATTTTCAAGACTAAAAAAACATTGTTCTTCAAACACATGCGTAAATTTCTAGTTTTCACAAATCTTCATTTTTGCAAGAAACATTCAAGATTTATAATAGAAATAGCTTGTTAATGCAATTCTTTCTTTGAAAACATTTTATGAACATAATATTTTCTTGAAAGTTATAATATTTAATAAAACCCTTTGAAAATGCATTTCTTAAATATTCAAAGCTAGTAAGAAATCATGAGTAGTGACTACCTAAACATGTAAAGATTCTACTCTTATGAACTCTAGCATATTTAACTTATATATTGCAAAATAGAGTACTCTCAAACTTAATAAGAGTAGATTTTTTCCCACCTCAATAAAGCTCCAAAGATGGTAGGATGAAGAAGATGGTGATGGAAAACTCCCACCTCCCAAGGTGGCCTCAAGGAGTTTTCTTAGCTCCACTAATAAGATCCATCAAATCTCCAAGAAAAAACCCATTGAAACTCCTTTCTTCTTCTTATTTTCTTCTCCAAAAATCACCAACAACATCCAAACAAATTGATATCTTGCCTAACATGTGGTGTGTATGAGTTTTATGGCTTAAATATGATGGAAAAAGGTTAAGATATGGTGGTTTAGGGTGGAGGAGTGGTAATGCAAGGGTGGTGGAAGGTGGTTGGGTGGTGGTAAAGCTCAAGTGTTAGAGAGAAAGAGAGAGAGATGCCCTAGAATTCCCAAGACCACACTGAAATACCCCCAAACATTAAGGATTAAATTCCAAAAATGTCCCAAAGCATAACCCCGAATTGATCTCCTTTATGGGAGTGTGACACGTGTCAAACCCTCTGATCTATATCCTGATAGCATTTTCTTATTCGAACGAGATTTATATCTCATTCGAACGTACTTCGAACGAGGTTCTCACGAGAATAAGTTCTCCAAACAGGTATATGTCCTTGGAAGGTCATTTGAGATGGTTTTTTGAATAATGAAGGCTTCTCGTTCGAACGACCCTACATTATGCCAATGGGATTGGAATTTTGTTCGAATGACCAAGGGTCTTGTTCAAACAACCCTAATTTTCTCCAAATTAAAGTAAATATAAGGACACAATAAATCCAATTAATTGCACCAAGGCTACGATATTACTCAAATTTTAACCAATATCCATATCACAAGATTTAAAGCCCAATTGGGTCACGTCAAGTAACCGATTTATGCCATTGTGATCAATACCCTAGGTCATTCGATTCAGCAGATTTTGGGGCAGAGTTTTATCCATGGGAGTACATCACTTTGGGGTGACCCAATTTATTTATGAAGAAGAAGAATGGGTTGTTCAGGATGCATATCTACTAACAAGAGTTAAAAAAGGTCACGATTCAAGAAAAGTATCCATTATCACGTATTGATGACTTGTTCGATCACCTGAGAGGAGAATACTACTACTTTAAGGTTGATTTGCGATCATTGTACCATTCGTTATGTATCAGGGATACGGATGCCCTTAAGACCACATTTTTTGATGATATACGAGTCTTATGAGTTCAGGGTTTTGCCCTTTGGCTAAACCAATCCACCGATAATTTTCATGGATCTCATGAATAGAGTGTGCAGGGATTTTTTGGATAAGTTTATCATTATTTTCATATATGCCATCTTCGTTTATTCTCTATCAGAGGGAGAAGATGCAGAGCAGTTATGTATGGGTCTTCTGACTTTGTTGGACCACCAATTGTATGCCTGGTTTGAGAACTATGGATTTTGGTTGCGGGAGGTGAAGATCTTAGGTCTCATAGTCTTCGAGAGATGGATTTATATGGATCTGAGTAAGGTTCTAGTGGTGAGGGTGGGTCCAGCCGACAACACCAACAAAGGTTCATAGTTTTGGGGGGTTAGTAGGTTACTACCGCGGGTTTATTAAAGGATCTTCTAAATATTACAGGTTCCTTAACGAATTTGACTCATAAGGCAGTAACTTTTATTTAGGATGACCACTTTTAGTTATCTTTCGATTATCTGAAGGACGAATTGACTTCAGCACTTGTGCTTGCATTGCCTAGGTGAGGAGTGGAGTACTTTTTTTTTAAGAATGCGTCTTTACAAGGACTTCAGTACTTATGCATCTTGCAATCTCAATTCCCATAAGAAGAACTATACCATGCATGATTTGGAGTTAGAGACAATTGTTTTTGCCTTGGGGATCTGCAAACACATTTAACTAGAGGAGAATCTCTGATTGCTCATGGACAACAAGTCACTATAGTGTCCTTTCACGAAGAAGGAGTTGAATATGAGGCAGCGTAAGTGGCTTGAGTTCATCAAAGATTATCAATTTGACACTCATTACTATCCAAGGAAGGCTGAGTGGGATATTCATTGATCCATACGCCACTAAGGTAGTTGGCAGTAGTGTGAAAGGAAAAGTGGGTTATGCTTTGTCAGGAGGACAAGGTTGTAAGTTTCTATTTAAAAGTGACGACCATCCCACTTAATATTATTTTGAGCACTAGGAAAGCATATGAAGGGGATTCATCTTGTATAGGGTATAAGAGTAATTTTCAGGTGGAACGGAGTCTTACTCAGTCAATTATGAGGGTGGCTTACGCTTTAATAGGAGGTTGATTATCGCAAACAAGGAAGACTTATGGCGTACGATTATGGAGGAGGCATATGGGTTATGATTCTCAGTACATCCCGGAGGGGATAAGATGTACTAGAATATGAGGAGACAGTATTGGTGGGCCAGTATGAGACACGGGACATAGCAAAATTTGTCTCCAGTGCACCACTTTATTAGATTATGAAGGTTGATCATCAGAGACTAGTCGGGGTTTTTAGCCATTGGAGATTTCGATGTGAAAATTGGAAAGTATATTGATAAACTTCATCATGGGGTTACAGACGTCACGAAGGGGGTGAAATTCCATCTAGGATTAACCATGGTAGCTCTTTTTTTTTAAATAAAAGGAAACATATATAAACTAAGAAAAGAAAAGCCCTTCACTTGAGGCTTACAAAGCAAGATATAGAGAAATCTGACAAAAATCCTATTGAAAATATAGTTTTCTTTCTATTTTAGGTGGATTACATGATAAGGCAATATGCCTAGCTTTTATTGCAAAGATAGTGAGACTGCACGGGGTGTCATTCAGTATTCTATCAAATCAGGATAAAATCTTTGTGTCCCACTTTTAGAAGAGTTTTCAGAAGGAAATGGGGATGGATTTTTGTATCATCACGGTGTATCACCCACAGATCGATGGTCAGACAGAGAGTGTGAATCGGATATTGAAGGATATGTTGCAGATGTGTATTATGGATTTTAAGGGTAGTTGGGAGCTATATTTACCTTTATTAAAATTTGTGTATAGTAACTCATGCCAGTTTACTATTGGCATGGCACCATTTGAGGCTTTATACGAGAGACCTTGACATTCGCCCTCTTATTAGTTATAGGTTGGGAGAAAATAAGATTCTCATTCCAAACTTAATTCAAGAGAAGTCACTGAAGATTGAGTTGATCAGGAGTCAAATTCGAGAAGATCAGGACCGACAAAAGAGTTACACAGATGCGAATTGGAGATTGTTACAGTTTGACGTTAGTCATGTGTTGCTATAAGTATCTCCCATAAAGGGAGTCACACGGTTCAAGAGGAAAAGGAAGTTGGCGCTTAGGTATGTGGGAACTTTTCCCATTATCGAGAAGGTAGGGCCAGTTGCGTATATGTTCTCCCTACTGGAGCATTTGTAGTCAAATTCATGATGTGCTTGATTTGTCATCGTTGAGGAGGTATCTCAAGGATTATGTGGCTTATTAGTATATAGCATTTGAGTAGATTGACTTACAACTGAATATTTCTTATGAGGAGAGACATGTTTCCATCTTAGCTCATAGCGAGCGAAAACTTCGATCAAAGGTGGTAACATTAGTGCGTGTGCACTAGGGACACAACGAAGTTACCAAGTGGATGTGGCAGTGCGAGTATGACATGCGAGAAAATTATACAGATCTTTTTGTGGAAGATATGTTCGAATTTTGAGGACAAAATTCCATTATTAGAGGCAGAATGTAATTCCCTGGACTATTATGATTATCTAATTTCCATGTTCTTATAATTTTTAATTTAATTGGGGGAAATTAAATTGGGCTTCAATAATTATTAATTAATAAGAAAATGATTAATATTTATTATTATTATTGACTTGCATGTGACAAGTAAATATAGATGTGATTGATTATATGTAGTTTATGAGTGAAAAGCATCAATTTAATATATTATGTCGATAAAGAGTTACATAATTGGATTTGTATATTTTATGGGAGATGCATACTGTATATGCATGTGTCGAGACTTGTTAATGAGTTATATATATATATATACACACACACACACACACACACACACACACACACACACACACACACACACACTAAGGTATGCCCGTGCCTGAAGGCACGCTGGTAATCATAAAATGACAAAATTTCAAAGTATGTAATTGTAATAAGGCAAAAAATTTGTTTGCCAACAACACAAAATATAATTTTTAAAAAATTAGCCATAATCTCTTTTGTTTATACCTCTAACCACCCTACCTACCTGATAAATAAAAAATAGTCCTACAATGCTCAAATAATTTAAATTCATCAATCGAATTCACATTGTGCCTCAAATTAACAAAGTGTCAATTCTAAAAAATTGGACAGTCTCCTTAGTTTATTGGACTATCCACCATGCTTAAGGGGTAACAACCAATTGTACGATATTCAAAATTTCCAAATTCATCAAACAAATACTTGAACGAAAAAACTTCTTTAAAAAAAATCTGTCAGCTAAGAAATTTAATCATAAAATTTATTATAAAACATAAAAGTTTTACACGATTTAGATAATTTGGACAAAATTTCCTCTATTTATGAGACTATCCACTTGTTTAAGAAACCAAAACTACTCAACAATACATATAGTCCATCCCTGAAATTATATAAAACAAATCATCGATTTATAACTATAGACTTCAGATAAGATTACACAAAAAAAATCATTATTGACAACTTTACTAACAAAATGATGATAAATATAATACTTTAACAGAATAATAAATTTCCAATCCAATCAAAAATAAAAATCGTCGCTCGATCAAACAACTCGTGGCACATTTGTAATAATGGGATGGGATGAGGGTTAAAGCTAAATGGGATCCCAAACTCGGCCTTATAATTGGCATGTCTTGTATTTGTTACAATCTGAAAATTAAACAACAAAAAATAAACCTATTAGTTCAAATCCATAATAAATATTCAGAAATCAACTTAATGTCAAATTTAGAACACAAATTCATTAAATCGGGAAAATGAACAAATATCATGCTCAAAACCAAGACCAATCTTATTTGTAACAACCCTTTTCTATTTTGTAGGTTGTACCAAAAAAAGAACATCGTGTACATATACACTCGTTATTGAAGGGTATATGCAGAAGCATCACATGTACATTTTTTATTCAAGGAACTCAACACGTATCAAGGAATTATAGAATATTCACATTGTTCTGAGATCTAAACACGTGAATACGCAATACTTCTATTACACAAACAACATAGTATTTAAATATGTTTTCATGCTAATTTATATTAAAAACCATGGTGTCATTATTTTAAATACACAATCTCAAATATATATCAGAGATCATGTTTTTTAAACATGAAGTGTTTCCATGGATGATCAATTGCAGTAGTAGCTGTAGTAGTATTTCAAAAAGTTCTTCATTAGCAAATGCACAATTTGTTCCCCGTATTTATGAAACAACAACAGATGTCCTGTCCTAACTAAAATGGGAGCAATGCCATCTTCTGCATTACTATGATAAAGTACAAAAAATATAAGTGAGTAAATTATTAATCATAATTGCATATTAGGAATCCAAATATATGTGCATGTTTAATCAATAAGCTATTTGGAACACTAAGTTTTGTAATGGAATTATATAAGTAACAATAATCTCAAAAAAATAAAAGCTCAACAAAAATCATATTGTTTAATCGATTATTTCAGGATCCTTGAATTTGTAATGGGTTTAGGTCTAGTAACAACAAAAATGAAACATAACATCATTGGATGTGTTTACTATTTCTTCTCCTTCTTCTATACAATTCTAATCTTTAACCCATTCAAATAAACCAAATGCAATTAGTAAGACATTCAGATATAAATGATTATGAGTAAAATTATAAAAAGTAAACTGTGTATAATTTTTTTGTTAAAAACGCTCACCATAGCTCAAATTAAACATGGATTAATATATAATTAACGCCTAAAACCTGCAAAAGAATCTTATGGGGATGATCATTTAGCTTCCTCAAACATAACAATGGCGTTGAATCTGAATTTTTTACCACGTTCAAATGCGGATTCAAGTCCTGTCTTTTTCCTTTGTATTGCAAGAAAAACTCATAAGTTTCTTTGCCTTTTCAACCTACACTTCAGATCACACTTTTGTGGCCTTTGACAAATATCAACATCCAATATCTGATCTAAAGCTTTAAATTTGAAATTGGAAAAACAAAAAGAAGAGTGAGTGCGATTATAACTCCTGAAATAAAGGTTTATTATAAATGAGTAACCATGAATCTATAACCTATAATATAGTCATAAATTAGGTCGGGCAAACACTTAACTCCACTACGTTGTGTCCTCTAGTATACCCTGTCGATTCCTTATAAAACTAAAAACTTTGTTTGAAAAAAATATGTAAAAATTGAAAATGACATTGGTTTCTTTGAATTGAACACCAAAGCCAAAATCCCCTTCGTTGGTCTGGGCACTTGGAAGTCCGATCCTGGTCTCGTTGGCTAAGGTGTCCAATATACCATCAATCTTGATACTCATCCAATTATTTACCTTTGCTTTGTGGGTCTTCTTTTCCATTTGAAGTTTTGCACCAGTTATTCCAAAGGACAATGCTTCCACTTTAAAAAATGACGGATCCGTGTAGCATTTTAAGCATGCCCCAGCACCCGCAACATCAAACCTATGATATTTTACATAAGTTATTAAGATTTTCATTCCCTAGAGAAGATTTTAACTAAACACAGATTAAAAGGTCATACATGTCAAGAAGTAATAACCAAGGTGGTCCCCGGCATTCTTCGTATGAGTCCATTATAAATCAAGGTAGATCTCCAGGAGTAATCAGATTCTGATTCGTTTGCAGATAAGGATGCCAATCAATACCTACAATATATTTAGAAATTCCCATTATACCAACTATAACATGCCATGAGGCCTTACATGAAATATTAAAGTTTAAATATCCTCAAATAATAAAATCTTACTCTTTTGACCAAGATTAAGATGTATTAAAACCATCAAAATTATCAAGAGCATTTTGTTGCACTCGTATAGGATCAAGGAGAAAAATTTGTTGGGAAGTTGTATTACTGAAATTATTCTAACCTGCATTGCTAAATAATGGTGCATGATTAGTTTGGGAAAGAAATTCCTTCTCAATTGCAGTAAATTATGCCTCGATTTGTTGGACTAAAACCATTAGACCACGGCCTCTTATAGCAGTTACCATCACTTCCTCTTGCAAATCGTGAAATATCTCAGCAGTAAACCTTGAGTTATCATAAAGTAAATAAATAAATGATTAAGAAAAGGATGCAATTCCTAGATTGAAAATCTCAAATGATAACATAGGTGAATCAGGAGAAGAAAAATGAAGTTAAGACAACATACATCATATCCTTTCTTCCATATATCAGAGATTCAAAATTGTAATAATATCAAAACATTAGGAAAATATTGCAGATAAAATGGCTTTCTCCAATATCATGCACCATTCGCAACTATGAAGAACATATGGAGGGGTCTCGGACAATCAAATAATAAGAAAAAGGAATTATACTACTCTTTGATTTTGTGTATAACCGTAACCATCATATTGATTGTGATCAAGTATATAGCAATGAGAAGGAGAATGGTTCATTTTTAAAGAAGTTATTTGAAGATGCAGTGGTGAAGTGGGAGGAACTGCTCATTACTTCCAAACTCTGGTTTTTTGACCATGCACCCGAAGATGTACCAGTGGTAATAGAGAGAACTTTAAAACACTTGCAGCTTGACTATGTTGATTTGTGTACCTTTTTCATTAGACTGTTTGGCTTAAGAAGGGGTTTGTTGGCTTCAAGAATGAAAACCTCACTCCAACAGATGTGCCTAGCACAGGGAGAGCGATGGAAGCACTTTATGACTGTGGCAGGGCTTAAGCTATTGGTGTTAACAATTTCTCTACAAAGAAACTGGGAGATTTGTTAGATGATGTAAAATATAACAACAGTTCTTTTAGAGACTTATGTATAACCATATTAAAACCACATATAACAACAACACTACATGTTTGACATCATGCAGTGTGTAATATTGAAACTAAAACCATATTGAAACAACAGTCCATCATGGTTTTACATTTCTCTTGCAGTGCGTAATTGAAACTAAAACCATACTAAAGAGAGTCAATGAAAGGGTGAGAATATAGAATATACCATATTAATAAATAGATAAATCAAATAATGAAAAATATATCGAGAAAAAGAAAAATATCTTTCATTTGAAACCAAAAACCTCTTTAAGAGTGAAGATGTAGAGGTGGAAGAACAATAGTGGAACGGTTGTTCTTTTTCTGAGAGGTAAAGAAAATTGACAACGACATCTTCAAAATTGATAATCCACCAATCGCAAACTGCAAACTCCCCCATCCCCTGAGCATACCAGTACACACCCTACCCACAACCCCACATCCTAGTAACCCCCATCCCCTGCATAACTGAATGACATTGAATTGATAATACATGAAAGATGGACACGAAATTCAAAAAAATACAGTCATTACAAATAAGAGTAGAGACATTGGTTCAATAATTAACTGAAAGTAATTAATTGATAATTGAAAGTAACCCATAATTAATTGATAATTGAAAGTAACCCATTGTGAACTTAAGGCAATTTCATGATTCCTGAAATCTATAGACTATAAGAAATAATTCATGCCTATATTTTTACCTACACGTGAATCAGAATAAGCACTGGATATAGACCAAACTAAACAAACAAAATCAACGGTGAATATTAAGTCCCAAATTATAGCTTGACAAATGCTACAATCACATAGTACTACAAATAAACAACATCACATAAGCCCTTGGTAAATGTATCTTTCAAGAATGTTAAATTAAATAAATAAACATTAATAAAAAATGTGTTAGTGATGAATAATAGAAAACAAAAATTGTGAATGGACCAAACAAAAATTGTAAAGAAAATCATCCTAAACCAAAAATTCCCGTGTCTCTTAACAATTTCATCAAGCACCTGCCATGAACCCATTAAACAACATTCAATTACTCGGGATTAGTGAAAATTTGGAAAATATTAAAGACAAAGTGTATAACTAATTGATAACAGAAAAAAAAAGCAAAAAATTCGAAAGAAAAAACCTCAAAATATAAATCTATGAAAAAAAAATCAGAGATATTGTGACAGGTATGATATATGAAAAATTCAACCATTAAACACACACCTAATGTATGGAAAAAACCAAAAAAATTCAACCATTTTTTATATGTAGCTATCAACAATGATAGATCTAAACAACCAAACAAATTGAGGAAGGCGCCAACCCTTTCAAAAAGGCATTCAAGCAATTATTTGCAGATATTTGTAATGTTGAATACAACATGAAGATCTCATAAAACTAAGATACAATGTGTGAAATCTCACCCAAAGAACTAAACGTTTGCTAGTAACATTTTTAACAACTAAAAAATACATTTACCAAATGAAAAACTAATTATAAATTTTTTGCCCTAATAATAAATGAGGTTAAACGAAAAAGAGAACCCAGCTTATTGAAAAAAAAAAGAGAGAATCTTTCAAGATTGCCAAAGAGAACACTCACAGTGAGGGAAAAATTAAATTTTAGGAGAAAAAATTCCTTGAACATATAACCAAATGTTCATAACTTACTGGAAGGTAACATTCCATTTGCTCATGCACTAAAAAACAAATATGTCAGATATGCTTTGGAATTTATATAGAATCATACATTTAAGAATACGTTATATATGATTTAGTTTTATAAGTTTGTTACCTTGTAGTCTGTCCTTAGATGATAGTGAATCCCATGTTCCCATTTGTTCTACAAAACATCAATGATGCCCCAAGTGAATATCTCTTCACCGTTCTACGCTCAGTTGAGCATTTAATTTTAGGTCAAACAACCAAATTCATTAAAACCCTAAATGAAGAAACCTTGTATGAGAGCCATGAAAGAACATCAAAATCAACCCCCAAAATAAGAAACCTAAATCAATGAGACTCAAAATCAAAATACAAAGGAAGAGGGCGATTATCGGGGAGAGAGAGAGAGAGAGAGAGAGAGAGAGAGAGAGAGAGAGAGAGAGAAGGACCTCTGAGCTGTGATCGCGTGCTTATCGGGTCTGCCTTTTTAAGAGAGGGTGAGAGGGGAATGGGTAGCATATGTTGGTTGTGTCCAGATGGGAGGGATGGTGAAAATTGGGAGAGAAGATATGGGATGGAGGGTGTGTGGAAAGTATGAGAGAGAGTTTGATTTTGATGAGTTTATAAATTTACCCTCAATTTTAAATTTTAAAGTAGAGGGGGAATAAATTGGAATGTGTCAAAAGAGGGGGAAATAGATAATTTAAGGGGTAAAATCGGAAGTGCAAAAAAAAATTCATATTGATGACATCATAGTGCTATCTTATGACATACATAAGTTTCCTACTTTATTTTATATATATATATATATTTCGATTACTTAGATGACCTTTTTTAGAGCACCGATGGTCTATAATGGGTTAAAATAGTCCAGAATAGGTAATCATGTGTTATGTTTGAGTTTTGGGGGATGTTTAGACATAACAAGACCCGTTTCGGGGTATAGTGGTCTTTTTACACCTAGGGTTTAATCTAAAAACGGGTTTAGGGTGTGTTTAGAGGGTATTTAAAGATTACGGAGGTGGATGATAACTCAATTTTTAATCTCTGCATAATTGTGCTTAAGTGAGAGTTTAATAGAAAAGAAAGAAGAAGAAAATGGAGAGAATAACCGTGGAGAAGAGAATGAAAGGTTGATATCTAGATTCCAAATTGTTCATACGCACGAGAATTCGGATTCATATCCCTAAAGGTAAGTATTTACTTGTTTTAGATTGAAAGTATGTAGTTCATTACAGTCATGCTTAATTAGGAACAAATCTATGATTAAAAAATTGAAACATTAAGAATTAGAATGAAGGGATTCAAGTAGTGTAACCTCTGATTGTATTTGATATTAATTGAGGATGAACATATAAGAATTTCGTGATTAAATTATAGGTTTATAAGTATGAACATGTAGAACATTGATAAGGTTTTAGAATTAATGAAAATTCAAGTCTGATTAATTCAGGGTTTGGTTGAATTGATTAATGATTATGAATATGAGGGTTTTGATTATGGATTTGGGCATATTTGATAGTTATAATGCTTCTAGGAAGATTAGGTATTGATGTAGGATGCTAATTTGATGTTTTAGGAGGTTTAGGACCTCCATTGG
Source organism: Sambucus nigra (assembly GCA_949130495.1). NCBI lineage: Eukaryota > Viridiplantae > Streptophyta > Magnoliopsida > Dipsacales > Adoxaceae > Sambucus > Sambucus nigra. Next base: position 294,273,088 of record OX422220.1, read on the forward strand.
AAGGTTTTGGAGGAGAAAACCCATGGAAGAAGACGATCGGTATTCTAGTAAACCTAATTGGTTCGCTAAGAGTGTGAATTGATTCTCTTGACCGAATCAGCTTAGTTTGTTAACCTGCCCAGATTTTTTTTATGGATTGTTTTGACCCATTAGAGTTTGGGAAAACGAGGGTAGGGACTTTCAAGGTAGAGGAGGACTATCGGGGAATATTTTAGGAGTTTTTATATGTTTGTTAGGACAATGGATAGATTGGTTTGGTTGAGCTTAAAGTGGAATTCAAGTGAGTGAACACTTATATGTATAATCAGGAAGTTAGTTCCGGCTTCAAGATTGGTAAACTAATATGGGATGGGATTTACGTACGAAGTCATTACATTATATATATACGCATTGGGATGCCTTATGTGTGTGTGTATATATATATATATATATATATGTTGTTACTTGTTATATTGAACATACCTACTCAGTAGTGCTATCTTTAGGAGGTTGCACGTAATAGGAAGTCAACCCTCACAGTGGCTAACAAATGTTGGATTGAATCCCTAAGTCATTGTATTATTGCATGGCTAGCATCCATGTGTGAGTATATATGTTGCTTTGGAGACCAGTTGTGGCGATAGGGTATGGTAGTGACCCTCGGACGTATGTTTATGATCGCCTCCATTTCATTATGCTTATGTTCGGTTCGGTGGTGAGATTTTGACTTTGTGGCTAAGTGTGATGCATGATATGCCTGGAGAATAATAGCACATAAGGGATGCATCCGCGAGGTCCCGCCTATGGGGAGATGATTATATGTATATATAAAGAGAGATGTATGTATGTATTACATGTATATTTATTTATAGCAAGTGTGTAGCTATGTCGTTAATGTGTGAACACTTTTTTATAGAACATGTAGCTATGTTATTATTTATAAATGTATACCTAGTGAGGGCATTATTCATTAACTAATGTTGATTATTAGTGGGATGAGGTTTGATAGCATTTATTGTCCTAGTTAGACTAGATAGTATGATTAGGATGATAAAATGTATACATAGGGTGCGCACTATATATGGGAGGTGAGGTTTTGGACTCATGTGAGTGTGATTAGTAAACTAATTGTGAGACTAATACACTATGTGTTTTATTGATTTAAAGAATTTAATTACTTATAACATATTTTCAAACATTTTTAAGCTTTGACCCGCAGGCAAATCCATTTTCTTGTTTTTCTTTTGAAACCCCAGGTGTGAAGTATTAGCAATGACAACGAGGAATTCTTTCATGCCATTGCAGTAGTTGTGGATGGTACGAGATTAATTGGTCGCCTCAGCTTCTTTCTGTTGTAGATATGACTCAGTTTATTATCATTATTTTTCGTTGGGAATGTTGCTCGTATTTGACTGAGTTTACTTTTATATCAGAGATACAAGTTCATTTATCAATTTTTATTTTAGTTTGATGATTAATGTTAGTGACCGATGGTTTATTTGGTTCACATTTATTTTTTAGAGGTCATTTATTTTGTTCATTTGTATATATGGTTGTATTCATTTTATACGAGTGCCAAGGGTTTGGGAATCATTCTTATAAGTGTCCCACTAAACTAAAGAAGGAAGGTAATTAGCCTAAAGCTTACAACACAACCCTTAGTAATAGTGAGTAGGAAGAGTAACCTAATTCTCCCGTGGAGTGTAACTACATTGCCTTCATAGATAGTCATGTGAGTCTAAATGAAAGGTCATCCGATGAGGAAAATAATCATATAAATTAAAGTCCTGAGATACGGTCTTGGATTCCCATATTAGTGATAACTAGAATGAAGAAGATTAAAGTGAATCTCATGTAATATTTCGTGAGTTCTACACGGAGTCATTAAAATTGAAGAAGGATAACTTGAAATTGTAGGCTCGTTTGAAAGAGAATGCCATGGGTAGTAGTGATAAATTAATTGATGATTTGAGGTAGTATGATAATACTCTTAGGGAGAAGCTCGCATATGCTGAGGAGGAGAGATATAAGCTTCGTGGATGGTTTAAAAATTTAAAGAAAGAGTCCTTAAAGTTTTAAGAGTCTAAGCTTTTGCTTGAGACTAGGATTTGGAAGTAAGAAGATGAATTAAAGGGATCTAGTCAATCCAAGTTTGATTTGGAGTCTAGGTCAGAATAGTTGGATAAGAGTTTAGGCATCATAAAAATAAAAATGATGAGATATGTATTGTCTATGTGTATCTGAATGCCTCCACTCGTAATGCTAAGATTGATATTTTGAGAGAGTCAACCATGGCCAAGGGTGTTAGAAAATATCAACCAAAATGTAAAATTCCTCGTGTATAGACTGCACATACCGTGGAAGGAAAGGTTACCTTATGAGTTCTTCTCTCTTTGAAAATATCCTAGGAAGTCTTGATCTCGTGTCACCATTATTACAAAAACCCGAAGTGTTAAATAATCATCTATTTGGGTTAAGAAATCCTATTTAGAGGCACTTAACATTATACTTACTGATACTAACATGCCTTCACATGATTCATCATAATATATATCGCATGAGTGATTGTGTCTGCATGTTTTTCATTAACTAATTTTTGTTCTTCTTGTTCTATATTATGACTAGTGGTATGATGTTTGGTTCTTTTGTATTTTGACTTTTCATTTTTTGAGTCTGCATGAGAAAATAAAATTTTATCTTCGAGTCTTTTTTGAAAAATTTATAAAAATTCAAAAAGATTTTTTGGTTTATTTTTGTAGAAGTTTTACACATTTTATGTTGCATATTGGTGTGATTGAATCTCATTCATTCCATGATTTCCATGTTTATATAACATTAGAGTATGGTGTACAATTCTTTAGATTATTTCTTAATCATGTCTTGCATGAAGTTGTTCGGATTTGTTTTTTCATAGTGGATTTATCTAAGTATATACCTCTGGACACGCCTGCATGAGCTCTTTTGAATTTTCACTACTTATGTTTCATGACTAAGTGAAGTATTCCCCCATCAATCTTTTTATATACATATTTATATATTTGGGGGATTTGTGCATGTAAGAACCATTGTGCGAGTTTTCTCATGGGTATGAAAAAATAAAGAGTGTACAATGGAAAGGGTTATGAAGGGAGTAAAAATCCTTTCCATGGAAGGCCACCATTGTCAAGAAACTTTGAAAAGAAGAAAAATGAGAAAAAATATTTTCCAAGGCCAATGTTTAGAAATTGATCTTCAAAAGTGATATATTCAAAACGAGTGAAAAAATTGATAATGTAAATATTGAGGGTAGTATAAGTTGAATATCAATGGGTTTCCACAAGTGTTTACTATTTAAACTTTAATGATTGACAATGTAGATTTGAGTATCATCAATATTTTCTAAGTCAGTGTACATTTAGTCCATTTTTACGTTATCAGTTCACCTTATTTGTCACCTGAGGCTTAATCTAAGTTTGATAAATTATTACAATAAAATAAAGTTCATTGGACTATATTGAATGCTTGGGACATATTTTTTATTTATAGTTCATGCCCTTTCACTCCGTACTACATTTGGTCTAAACACATTTATGCCTTATGAGTGTAGAAAACATATTCCTATTTAATTGATGATTCTTCACATCTCAAATTAATGTAATTGGCTTCATTTGGATTATTCATGCTTGTATTTGTTTATCACTGTCATTTCACTTCATATCACATGATATGCTCATTTCATTTACGTTACGTTTATCCTTGTCGTTTCACTTCACATCATGCGGTATGCTCGTTTCATTTATGATCATATGTGTCACATTAATGGGGAATTTTTTTTCATATTATGCACCTTTACATTTTCTTTATTCCTGAACAGAAAGGGGGAGAAATTGTCTAAGGAGAAGATTTTTGAACAAAGGGGAGTTCTTTTCCTATGAGTTTTATATATTTCATATTCTTTTCCATTTGAATGGTGTGTAAAGTGTGTAGGTTTAAGCGATGATGCGATAATGTTTTACATGAGCAAAGCTACTTAGGAGATAGTATCGATTAAATGTTAGTTTGGGCTTTTCCTTTTTGATATTAGAGCTTGAGGATCTAGTTTTTTATTTTTTATTTTATTCCAGAATAGCCAAAAGGGGGACTTTTGTAAGGATAAATTTCGTAATGTATCATGTTCGTAACATATTTATTGTAAAATTTTAATATTGTCTTTATTCCATTTAGACAAAACTACTTCAGTCAAAGGTTAAGATTTTATTCAATTTGTGCTTCAAGACAATGCATTCGAAGACATGTAACGGTCCAAGTTAAAGAGACATAAAATTAGGTCGATTTTCATATTCAACCTTGAAATCTCAAGAAATGTATGAATTTTTTATTATCTTGATCCCTGGTGTGGCCATCCCCCGATCCTCGTGGCGGGCGGGAGACGTGAGGGAGGATCCTAGGTCTTTCGCGTCCCTATTGGGAGCGCTTCGACCGACATATTTGGGTGAGGTGAAAATGTAGAGAGATAGAGTCGCCAGTCTATTTTACTCAAAACAGACAAAAGAAAGGGAGCCATCCCTAAGGACATCATCCAAAGACATACTGATGCATACGAAACCAAAATGATTCGAAAAGGGTCCGGAGGCTAAGTTATGAAATGGGAAGGTGTTAGGCACCCATTCCGCCTTTTCGGACTCTCATGGGTTTTTGTTATTTTCCTTTATTTTCCCCGTGATATGTGTGCATGTGTATATATAGTGGAGATAGGAATCATCGACTTGCACCATGGAAGAGGTAAAGAGAGTCATCCTTAGGAAGGTATAAAGATATTAGAAAATAGGATTTACGCGATTATCCTTACATTGACCGTTATGATGGAACGATAACGCATGTGAAATAATACGCCACTAAGAACAAATGCATATATATAATATAAGAGAGCGGAGTTTAGAGAAAATAGAAAATGAGAGAAAAAGTAAAAATAGGACTCGAGTCTCGGGTTTTACCCCGAGATCCCTACATAGCCTATAGAGGCATCAAAGTCCACGTAGTTTGCATGCAAAACAAGGGGTGGGGTTTGTCCCATAAATCGAACCGGGGGATTCTTTTATTTGTGTGTGTGTGTGTGTGTGTGTGTGTGTGTGTGTAGAAAAAATGTTTTAGTTGTGAGAAAAGTCTAAGAAAAGCATGAGAATTCTCATTTGGAATTTATGAGCAAACCCTCTTTTTCTTATTTTTTGGGTTTTTATTTATATGAAAATAAGAGATGTGCAATAGTACTAAATAAAAAGCATATTAGGATGTGTGAGATGAGATAATGAAAGTGCTAAGTAATAAAACAAGTTATTGCGAATTTATGACACTTTAAGGAGAGATTTGAGAAAATTGGACCTTCTTGAAGATCTTGAGCTTGGTCTTGAATGTTGGAGAGCAGCCCTTAGACTTGGATGATGATGGAGGGTAGTGAATTCACCAAGTTTAATGAAAATGATGATGAAAAGTGAAGGTTGGAAAGAGATTTGGGTGTGGACATCACGCTGACTTCGAGAGAGGTTTTCTGGATTTGCTGAGAGTGATATCTATCAGATCTGGGCTCTTCTTATAAGTGAGGTCAGGCCTCCTTTTTACAGGCCCAGGGCATTGCCGATCGGCATACAACTCTTCCTGCCAATCAGTAGGTACGTTTAGGAACACTGCCAGGGTCTGGGACCTACCGTTTGGTAGTGTCTTTCAGGACTTTTTAGAAAATTGATCGCAGAACGCAAACCATTGATCAAAATCGTGCACGTGGTAAACTGTTGGAAAGGTTTGGAGGTTGTCAATCTTGGACACAAGTTGATCTAGGACTGTTGTCAGATGCGGCTGTACAATGGGTACTTGATCTGTGTTCTCCATGGAAAGTGAATGGATACCAGACTCGGAAGAAGTAGCAAGGGAACGGGCGGAATTTCGAGGTGATCTGATTGAAGATCGAAGCCAATAAGGAGCCAGGCCAAGGGTTTGCGATCGACCTGAGAAGGCGCAAAAATGGGATTTATTTTTTAGAAAAATGGATGAAATTTTTTTTTGAGAAGGAAAGACAAAATTTTTTTGGATTTTTCATAGAGTGATGAGAAATGTTTTTGGAATTTGGATAAAGAACAGAGAAAGATTTTTTTTTTTGGATTTTTTTTTATAAAGAAATGAGAGACGGTCTCAGCATGATTATTATAATTATTATGTTTTCACTTGTATTAATTCTCCTAAATGAAAAATGAAATGCCGGACGGGACCTGAGCCTAGAAAAATTGGGTTTGTAATATATGCAAAGTTATGGCTGGACTTGTGACTAGGCTCACGGACAGGGTCCCATTTTTAAAAATGCGTGAAAATTCGGGCAGCAGGCCGACCCAAAATTTCGACAGAGTTTCGAGTAGAAATCAACAATCTAACATGTATGTCCTAGGCTCGACACCTATATGCGGGTATGTAGTTGGTTAGGTGAATCGGAAAGGGTTCCCCCCTTTGGCGTGACTTCCATGATATACGTCTTGCTCTTGCCGGCAATCGGTACGTGTGGACAAGCCATATTATATACCTGAGTGAATATGAATTGCCTCACCATATAACTCATGGGGACAGTACGTGTGAGAGAGAATTCGATATACTCGGCGTTCGTGAACGAGTTCCCTGCGATATACCTCCCATCATGACTTCGGTCAAACGGTACAATGTGGGGGGAGCCGTTCGATATACGTCAAAGGTACTTGGCCAATGGAAGGTGAGAGTCATATCGCTTAGGCTAATTGCGCCCTGTCGGACCAGCGCCATCACAAAGTGACCCTCCAATTACTGGGTAAAATTTTGGTCAATAACAATGCTCTTTGGTGATGTCATGTGAATCATGCATGATTCTCTTATTAGTATCTTATGAGAATGTCTTATTTGATTATGCCAAACAGGGAGCAAAGTACAAGTACCAATGGTTCACTAAGTATGGATGGATGATGCGTGCAACATATGGATATATGTGACCCTAGGTGCATATGGTGCAAAGTGTACATGGAAAATTTTCTACAAGTGTGTGAATAGAAGCATAAGTATGTGAGATACATGGAAAAGGGGAACATGCAAAATTGGGAAAATACAAACAAGCATAACATCCATGTAAATAGATTCTAGCCCTCAAAAGAAAATCGCCAATAGAGTCACCACTATGGTCATCCCCTGATCCTCGCGATGGGCGAGTAGCGTGAGGGAGGATCTTAGGTCCCGTGCGTCCCTCTTGGGAGTGCTTCGGCCGACGTCATTTGGGTGAGGTAAAAAATGTAGAGAGATAGAGTCGCCAGTCTATTTTACTCAAAACAGATAAAAGAAAGGGAGCCATCCCGAAGGACAGCATACAAAGACATACTGATGCATACGAAACCAAAATGATTCAAAAAGGGTTCGGAGGCTAAGTTACGAAATGGGAAGGTGTTAGGCACCCATTTCGCCCTTTCTGTCTCTCATCGGTTTTTGTTATTTTCCTTTATTTTCCCCGTGATATGTGTGCATGTGTATATATAGCGGAGATAGGAATCATCGAATTTCACTATGTAAGAGGTAAAGCGAGCCATCCATAGGAAGGTATAAAGATATTAGAAAATAGGATTTACGGGATTATCCTTACGTTGACCATTATGATGGAATGATAATGCATGTGGAATAATACGCCACTAAGAACAAATGTATATATATAATATAAGAAAGTGGAGTTTAGAGAAAATAGAAAATGGGAGAAAAAGTAAAAATAGGACTCGAGTCTCGAGTTTTACCTTGAGATGCCTACATAGCCTATAGAAGCATCAAAGTCCACGTAGTTCACATGCAAAATGAGGGATGGGGTTTATCCCATAAATCCAACCGGGGGATTCTCTTATTTGTGTGTGTGTGTGTGTGTGTGTGTGTGTGTGTATAAAAAGTGTTTAGTTGTGAGAAAAGTGTAAGAAAAGTATGAGAATTCCCGTTTGGAATTTATGAGCAAACCCTCTTTTTCTTGTTTTTTGGGTTTTTATGTATATGAAAATAAAAGATGTGCAATAGTACTAAATAAAAAGAATATTAGGATGTGTGAGATGAGATAATGAAAGTCTTAAGTAATAAAACCAGTTATTGCGAATTTATGAGAATTTAAGGAGAGAGTTGAGAAAATTGGACCTTCTTGAAGATCTTGAATGTTGGAGAGCAGCCCTTAGACTTGGATGATGATGGAGGGTAGTGAGTTCACCAAGTTTGATGAAAAGGATGATGAAAATTGAAGGTTGGAAAGGGATTTGGATGTGGAAATCACGCTGACTTCGAGAGAGGTTTTCCAGATTTGCTGAGAGTGATATCTATCAGATCTGGGCTCTTCTTACAAGTGAGGTCAAGCCTACTTTTTATAGGCCCAGGTCATTGCCGATCGGCATACACCTGTTCCTGCCAATCGGCAGGTGCGTTTAGGCACACTGCCAATAGGCTGGGTCTGGACCTGCCGTTTGGTAGTGTCTTTCAGGCCTTTTCAGAAAATTAGCCGCATAACGCAAACCATTGATTAGAATCATGCACAGGGTAGACCGCTGGAAAGGTAATTCAGAGACCTTCGAAAGCACTTTGGACTGCTCTCGGGTTCGGGAGTTAACTTTAGGTCAAATATGGCTCAGAAACATTCGTCGATCTATTGGATAAGTAATCGTCGTACAAAAATGGATTGTTCGTCCGCATAGTAAGTTCGAATCATGCACGGGGCGGACCATTGGAAAGGTTAGGAGATTTACTTCAATATTCCAAATATTTTGATCCGGTTCTGGGAGTTGACTTTGGTTAACCAAGCCCTGGAAGCATTCGGTGACCTTTCAGTGCAAAATAGATCATTCGTCCGTACCGAAAGTCCGAATTGTTCACTAGATGGACCGTTGGAAATGGGTTTCAGTTGCCTTCAAATATTCATTCGGTTTCGGTCAATTTAAAGAGGTGACTTAGTTCAAACAAAGACCGGGAGCCTCGGTGGCCTTCTGATTGAGTTTCGAGGGAAAATAGGTCGTTCGTCCGCATGGTAAGTCAAAATTGCGCACGGGATGGACTGTTGGAAAGGGGTTTCAGTTCTCTTCGAAGATTCATTCAGTCTTGATCGAGTTTAAGACTTTGAATTTTGGTCAAACGGAGCCTGGGAGTGCCCGATGGCTTCTAGGTCAGTACTCGGGGTATGACTTGGGTTTGTAGTGATGAAGGGAGGTTCTAAGGACCTAAGGAGAGTTTATGGGGTAACAGAATGGGGTGTCTACACCTGGGTTTTCAGTTTGGGAGTTTTAACTTTTTAGCAACTATTTTCAAAAAAGAATTTTAAAGAAAAATATTTAAGTTTTAATAGTTGTTCGATCAAAGATTTTGTTTCATGCAATTCATAGATCGTTCATGTGATATGGGGGGTTTCCTTCAAACGAGAACATTTTTCCTTGGAAGAAATGTCACAACCAGATTTCCCGAGTGTGAGGTTATCCTAATAAATAATAAACCATAATGAAAACCATCATTTCTTTCAAAAGAGGAAAGTACATTGATATTTCACTGTGTCACAGCCCGTACCTTCAATTGTATAATACTACCTTATTAGATGTATACATAATTCCTTGCCTCACTAACCACCATTTTTTATGACAATTCTCTAAAAAAACTTTGCCCGATCTTTATATAATCCCAGCTTGAACTGCTCATCCTTGCTTATAGGTACCTGTTACAAAACCCTGGAAAGAAAGAGTCAGCAGAGTTGGCGAGGATCAAACTCTAAATCTAAAACTACTAAATGTATACAGTTTAGAGTAGTGTACAAAAGGAAGGTAATTTCAAAATAATGCACATAAAGAACGCATTATGATTGTATATAAATTTCAAAGTTTATAAAGAAGCGACGAAGGAAAGAAAACAAATACTCCCATACTTACTTGTTGTCAAAGTTTTCCAAAAACAATCAGCAATCTTTTCATAATTATAATCAATCCAAACCCTTTGAAGATATTAACCCAAAACCTTTGGTGAAAATAAACATCTAGGCACACTAACTGGAGTTTCACTCATACGTATGTAGCCATAAATCTAGGCATTCAAACATCTGAGTCCTATGGAAAATAATAGAAACAATCTATGCGATAACACGGTAGTCTATGCCTAAAATTATGAAGTATGCTCTTCGGCCCATTTACCGGGTGCATAAATATCATGTAAACGAGTAAAATTTATTTAAAATTTCCAATAATGGAATTACAATGAAAAATAGGTTTTCCTTTATTCGATCAATAGATCGTTTGAGTTATCAACAATAGTCAAACAAATGTTTTTATATAAACTGGTATGAAATTCCCTAAAACAATTTCATACGGGAAATATATATGGGCTATCATGGACATGATATGAATAGTGCATGATGTCAAGGAACATAAAATTATTATTGAAGTAGAATAACCTAACGGTGTTTAAAACCTTTTCATTGATGTTAGGGAACGTTCCATTCACTTTGTTGTATTTCATCTTCCGTAGTTATTTTGCTCTAATTATTTTATGAAAGTGGGTAAATAGGTGTTCGAAAAAAATGGTTTGTGGTTATGATCTTTTTATTCTCTATGAATAAAAATCATCCTGCTGATAATATCTATTTCTGAGTCAAACTAATATATGAATTCCTATATGTAATTCTAAGCAATGCTCTCGAGTTATCGTCTTGAATTTCATATTTTTCCTATGTATATATATATATATATATATAATAAGTTACAATGGTATTTTCACTATTCATAAGATGGGAAGATACTTCACGATTCATATTAAAGCTAACAAGGCAACGATCGTATGGTTGAGATTAAAATACCCCTCTTACCATTTTTACCCCTTAAATATTTGGCTTCCTCCCTCTTCTAACACACTATAATTTATATTCCCCAATCTCCAAAATTCAAAAACAGGGGTAAAACGTCATTATGCGCATTTTTGATCTCACTTTGAACCTCCTTGTAATACCCTGTATTTTTATGCTATATTAATTTGGGGATTTATTAAAGTTAATGTGAATGAATTATTTAATAAAAATCCAAAAATTAATTATGTTATAATTATTAACGTGACGAGAGTTAGTAATTATGGGAAATTTGTTGAATATTACTAATGAGCAAAGTAATATATTATATTGGTTATATTGAATGTCATGAGTGAGTTAAATGACAATTTCGGAAATTTAAGTCGGAACGTGCTCGTGTCGCGTCGGGACTCAATTTTGATAAATAAAAAGTGAATATTTTATAAGTTTCCCGTATGGTCGTTTTGAGTGCGCCAACGCGTACGGAAGGTCGAGATAGTCAGAAAAGTGTACTCGGGGGTGTAGTTTGGGTCTCGGGGCATTTTTAGGCCTAATTAGTAACCCGGGAAGGCATTTTGGTCATTTTACATTTTTGGGTAATTAAACCCACGAAAATTAGACGAGTTATATCAGATACCTAGGTTACCTTCTAGGGTTAAAAACTCTAAACACAAGTGACGGCCATTGGAGAAGAGAGGAGAGAGCTCTCAAGCAATTTCAAGGCCCAAAACTCAACGGTTTGCGTCGCCGCCACCACCAAAGCGTATATCGCGAGATGGGGAACGCAACCATACCAAAATCAGCCGCATTCCAGACTTCTAAAAATCCCAAGCAAGTGTTTATCTTGCTATTTTCGTTGGTGCAATTTCCATATTAGTTTAGTAATGATTAGGGATGAAATATGTGGAAGAAAACCCAATTTGTGATAGGAAAATCCATGTAGTATTGGTTGATATGATGATTCTGGAAACCCTTGCCACGTAGAGGAAATTAACCATGAAATTTTGATGATTATAAGCAACAAATTTTGGAGAAAAATTTGTTAGAAATCTGTTTAAGAAAATTCTAGGGTTCTTGATAATTAGATATAATTTTGGGTTGAAAATCCATGTTTAAATGATGAATATGTACATGCCTTACGTTAGAAACATCTGGTATATTGTTATAATGTTAGTAGTAGAATTCTTGGGACGTTTGGGGTTGGAAAACATGGATTTGGATGAAGATAGATGGTAGAACCCGTAACTGCAATTCTGTAGAAATCAAAATACCTACTTGATCGATCGATCGAGCATAGAGCTTCGATCGATCGAAGGTTCGATCGATCGACCCCTCCTGGCAGACTCCTATTTCCTTTTTTAAATGAGTTAAATTCAATTTATTGTGAGATAATTCTTGGGCATCCTTAATAAAATATTTTGGGAGATAGGGAAGACCAGTAGGACATGTGAATAAATTTTGGGACCCTTGATGACGGGCTAAGATTGTGTTTTGGGGATAATTACATAAGGGTCGGTGAATTTATGATTCAAATAGAGAGACACGTAAGAGAGTTATTTTGGGACAAATGTGTATACCTACTGAATTTTATAATTTAGAGAATAAAGCCATGAGAGTTGTGTGGTACGTTGGAATAATACCGAATCCAGGTTAGAAACGAACCGTTATAAGTGTTTACTAAAATATGATAATATGGATAAAAGTCATAATTATGGGATTTGAGAATATACCTAATATGGATATGGGAATATTAGTATAGTTATATGATTGTGTATGCATAAGCTATCTATGTGTGAAAATCATGCCCACGCTACTTGATATCCCTTAGGTTACCGCGCTGGGACAGTCTTATCTCGATGGGACCTTTATGGGGGATATTGACTTGTACCCTAGAAGATAGATGTCCTTGGTACAGGCTATCGACGTGATAGTTCAGACGGTCCTAAGAGACGCAGGCATGTGCCATCCTCTTAAAGATTTGGAATATATTCTTCGCCTCAATTTTGTTTGTGTATGTGTTAATACAATTCGAGACTGATTCCGATTGTATTCCCCTTAATATGAGTGATATGGGGTTTTGGATAGTAGAGTATGCCCGCACCATAGTTTATTTGGGGTGCTGTTATAATATATATATTATACGAGTAGTTAATATATATGTGAAATTCTAAAATTTGGAACTATCTACCGTGAATTGGTATGTAGGATATGGTTGATGACTCAAATTGTAAATACTTGTTTTGAGACAGTATAATATGACACTGGAAAAACTTTATTGACTAATAAAGTTAAAATGAGAAGTTTGGTTATTAATTGAAATATTCTTTTCAAACAATTGTATCTTTAAATTTTGAATCCTGCGAAATACCTAAGATAAGTTAAATCATTGGGGAAAGATAGCGTGTTATATGATGATATAAACCATTAGGAGGGTTAGTGCGATAGGAGTGCACATTAGAAGAGAGGTGAGAATTTCTCAAGAGAGTGTCGCACTAATATGTTGTTGCATTGGCCTGTATCAATTTAAATACTTGCTAAACGTATTTTAAATCAAACACACTATCGGGATCTGACTCGTTTCTTTCTCTCTCTCTCTCTCTTGTATATATATATGTATATATTTCAGGTGCCCAGCCACAGGGGCGTCTTTCTTAGGATCCCTTGAAAGGAACGTGCTGCAACTTAGGTGGGAGTTGCAGGTCACTTGCGTAGACGGCTTCCTTTATTGACTCCACTTCTAGCATTCTCATTTATTGGGCATGTGTCGCCATTTCCATTATTTCATGGTTATTGGGACATTTGTATTTCAGTTATTTCTAGTATTGTCACTATGGGATTTATTCAATTTGAATTGTGTTACTTTATATTTCGCATGTTGACATTCGATTGACGAATGTTTTAAATTAATTGGATTGTGTTCCAGGTTTATTGTGGTGTGATTCTTAATTGTTGAAATGCTGTTAATAAATAAATAAATCATTTTCTTTAAATAAAAATTTGGAAAGTAATGTTTAAATATGGTTTTTGACACTTAGCTTAATTATTTAGGGTGTTAAATTGGAAAGTATTTTTACGACAATGATGCTAAGAATGAACCAACTGTTCACCTTGATTTTAATTTAATAAAGGAGTGATCGCCCGGTATTTAATTAGGCGAGGTGTCACAGGTGGTATCAGAGCATCAGGTTCTAGTGTCCATTAGGATCTGTGCGGCTTAGCGTTGCTTTCTTTGATATAGAGCCCTAATACTAGGAATGTTGTGTTTATCTCTATACATTGGAAATTCGTACTTCTGCGATTTGTTTATTTGAATGATGAACTCATCCAAATTTACTTAAATTTTCAGATGGATCATCAAGAAGAACTAACTAAGACGGTTAAGGGAGTCAACGAGCAAGGTCGACTCACACCTCAGGTATCCCCAGGGAGAATATCAACCGTCGAGTTAGCAAGTATCGTGGCACAAGCAGTTACCACTGCAGTTCTACAATACCAAGAACGCAGCCTATAACTTAAAGGAGGAAAAAGACCTAGAGAGGTTAACCAAATGCATGTGACTAACATTGAGAACTGTGCGAAGACATCGAAATTGCGACAACAAACTACCCAAGACCAAGTCAGTTCTGGTCAACAACTTGGTAAAATGAAGCAGTTTCGAAAGAGGAATAAAGTTCCAAGTCAGCAAGGCCGACACCGACAGCAGCAGGGTCGTAGGGGGAGTAACTTCGGAGGACGATGTTTTGGGTGTGGTAGGCACGGCCATAGGCGCCAGGATTGTCCGGAGGGAGATAGGGCCCCACAATAGCAGGGTGTCCGTAATGATCCACAGGGGCCACTTTTTCCAATCGCCCTCCCAGCACCAACTCAGGTGCTAGGCCTGCCAACCTTTCCAGTAGCTCCAGTGCAGCAGGGGCAGTTACAGTACAGACATATCTATAATGTCCACCAGGAAGCCGCCCCACAGGCACCACCCGCGATTTGGAGTATGTTTTCTATCCATGAAACTTTGGGTCGAATTTTGTTTGTTACTGGGACAACGCACTGTTTTATAGCTACATATTATGTGAAGACCTTAGGGTTATTAACCACAGTAGAGAGCACTGTAACGTAGGTAGACTCACCACTGGGGATTGGTTCACTTTTCTTTATATGCCGGAGAGTGGGGGTAGAGATTGGTAGCTTGGTATTAACTGCAGACATGTTAGTTTTAGACATGCATGAGCATGATGTGATTATTGGTATGGATTGGCTCGCAGCTTATAGATCCATGATTGATTGCTTCGGTGGGAGCATTGTTTTTGCCATTCCGGGGCAAGAGATGTTTGTAGTGGCGATGTCTCGCCCAGAGGGAGGTTCGACCGCTCATTTGTATTACATAGAGGAGGATACCTCTAAGGAGGTTGTGATTCCCTTAGATTCGATCCCAGTTGCCAGGGAGTATTCCGATGTATTTCAGGAGATACCAGGCCAACCCCCCAGTCGAGAGATAGACTTTGTCATAGATTTATTGCCAGATACGAGACCTATAGCACGCGCACCGTACCGTATGGCTCCGGTAGAGATGCGAGAGCTACGAGATCAAATAGAGAAGCTGTTAGGTCAGGGCTTCATTCGCAGGAGTACCTCACCTTGGGGCACTCCAGTTTTGTTTGTGAAGAAGAGAGATGGTTCACTGAGGTTATGTGTGGACTACTGGGAGCTGAACAAGGTCACGATACGGAATAAGTATCCGTTGCCTCGAATCGATGACCTGTTCGACCAATTGAGGGGAGCAACTTTCTTTTCGAAGGTAGATCTGAGGTCGGGGTACCATCAGATACGTATTAGGGAGCAGGATGTTTCGAAGACTGCTTTCTTGACGAGATATGGGTCTTATGAGTTCCGGGTGATACCGTTCGAACTCACAAATGCTCCAGCCGTTTTCATGGACTTGATGAACCGAGTATTCAGAGAGTTCTTGGATCAGTTTTTCATCATCTTCATAGATGACATCTTGATATATTCACACTCCGAGGAGGAGCATGTCGAGCACTTGAGGCAGGTTCTTCAGACTCTACGAGAGCATCAGTTGTATGCTAAGTAGGAGAAGTCTGGATTCTGGTTACGAGAGGTACAGTTCTTGGGGCATGTTGTTTCTGAGCAGGGGATAGCAGTTGACCCGAGTAAAGTATCAGCGGTGAGAGAGTGAGGACAGCCCACGACACCGACGGAAGTGCATAGTTTCTTGGGATTAGCCGGATACTACAGGAGATTCATTCGGGGATTCTCCAAAATAGCGGGTCCATTGACCAATCTGACTCGCAAGGGGGTACCATATGTTTGGGATGACGCTTGTCAGTTGTCTTTCGACAAGCTGAAAGACAAGCTTACTTCAGCGCCAGTCCTTGCGTTACCGAAGCTGGGTGTGGAGTACCTGGTTTACACCGATGCGTCCTTACGAGGACTTGGGGGAGTACTTCAGCAGGAAGAGAAAGCTATAGCTTTTGCCTCCCACAAGCTTAAGCCGCATGAGAAGAATTACCCCACCCACGACCTGGAGTTAGCAGCGGTCGTCTTTGCATTGAGGATATGGAGGCACTATTTGTTGAGAGAGAAATTCCGTTTGTTCACAGACCACAAGTCGTTGCAGTACCTGTTCACTCAGCGAGAGCTGAATTTGCATCAGCGCAGATGGCTAGAGTTTATGAAGGACTACCAGTTCGATATACAGTATCATCCGGGCAAGGCCAATGTAGTTGCAGATGCGTTGAGTCGTAGATCGGTAGACGAGGTAGCAGACGTCTGGAAAGCAAAGTGGAAGGAGTTGGGTCACTAGGACGCAGTAGCATGTTCTTTCATATCTGTGATGTCCGTCACACCCGAGATTGTTACGAGGGTGATACAGACACATACCACAGACCCGTTTTGCCAGAAGCAGATTGTGCGACTTCTAGCTGAGGGTGCTGAGTCTTATTCTGTTAGTTCTGATGGGGGTTTGAAGTTTAATGGGAGATTGGTGGTTCCAGAAGGAGCAGAATTACGTCATGCAGTGATGACCCAGTCTCACGGGTCTCGATTTGCAGTACATCCTGGAGGAGATAAGATGTACTAGGATATGAGGAGGCAATACTGGTGGAGTGGGATGAAGAAGGACATTGCTGAGTTCGTGTCCAAGTGTTCTACCTACCAGCTGGTGAAGGTGGACCATCAGAAACCGTCAGGATTGCTTCAGCCATTGGAAGTACCCGCGTGGAAGTGGGAGAGTATTTCCATGGATTTTATTATAGGGTTGCCTACATCACAGCGGGGCCACGATTCTATCTGGGTGATTGTAGACCATTTGACCAAGGTGGCTCATTTTCTGCCGGTGCGGACCGATTACACCACGGGTCAGTATGCTCAGTTGTTTAATGCTGAGATTGTCAGATTACACGGGGTGCCCCTGAATATTGTGTCAGATAGAGACAAGATTTTCGTGTCACGTTTTTGGGAAAGCTTTCAGGAGGCTATGGTTACTGAGTTGAGGTTGAGTTCAGATTACCACCCACAGACAGGTGGACAGATAGAGCGTACTAATCAGATGTTAGAGGATATGCTACGCATGTGTGTTCTTGATTTTGGAGGAGGTTGGGAGCCACATCTTCCACTGGTAGAGTTTGCTTATAATAACTCTTATCAGTTCACGATTGGCATGGCTCCATTTGAGGCTTTGTATGGCAGGCCTTGTCATTCCCCAGCTTGTTGGCTCGAAGTGGGGGATAACAAGTTGCTAGGACCAGAGGTGATTCAGGAAACCTCTGCGAGGATTGAGATGATCAGGAGTCGCATTCGGATAGCCCAGGAAAGGCAAAAGAGCTACGCCGATGCGAAATGGTTCTTCCGGGAGTTTAGTGTGGGGGACCAAGTGTTATTGCGTGTATCTCCTATGAAGGGAGTGATGAGGTTCGGGAAGAAGGGGAAGTTGGCTCCGAGGTACGTGGGACCATTTCCCATCATCGAGAGGATTGGGCCGGTTGCATACAGGTTGGGACTGCCAGAACATTTACATCGCATCTATGATGTATTCGACATCTCGTCGTTGAGATGATATCTTCGGCATAATATGGCCCATACTCACATTGCGATAGATGAGATCGACTTACAGCCTGATAACTATTACGAGGAGAGACCGGTGGCTATCCTAGACTATAGTGAGAGAAGATTGAGGTCGAAGATAGTTCCACTTGTGCGGGTCCAGTGGGAGAATCATAATGTGGAGGAATCCACTTGGGAGCGCGAGACAGATATACGCAAGAGATAACCAGAGTTGTTTTTACCAGGTATGCCTTATTTTCCGAATTTCGGGATGAAATTCCGTTATTAGGGGGGAATTATGTAATACCCCGTATTTTTATGCTATATTAATTTGGTGATTTATTAAAGTTAATGTGAATGAATTATTTAATAAAAATCCGAAAATTAATTATGTTATAATTATTAACGTGACGAGAGTTAGTAATTATGGGAAATTTGTTGAATAATACTAATGAGCAAAGTAATATATTATATTGGTTATATTTAATGTCATGAGTGAGTTAAATGACAATTTCAGAAATTTAAGTCGGAACGTGCTCGTGTCGCGTCGGGACTAAATTTTGATAAATAAAAAGTGAATATTTTATAAGTTGCCCGTATGGTCGTTTTACGTGCGCCAACGCGTCCGGAAGGGTCGATATAGTCAAAAAAGTGTACTCGGGGGTGTAATTTGGGTCTCGGGGCATTTTTAGGCCTAATTAGTAACCCGGGAGGGCATTTTGGTCATTTTACATTTTTGGGTAATTAAACCCACGAAAATTAGAGGAGTTATATCAGATACCTAGGCTACCTTCTAGGGTTAAAAACTCTAAACACAAGTGACGGCCATTGGAGAAGAGAGGAGAGAGCTCTCAAGAAATTTCAAGGCCCAAAACTCAACGGTTTGCGTCGCCGTCACCACCAACGCGTAGATCGCGAGACGGGGAATGCAACCATACCAAAATTAGCCGCATTCCAGACTTCTAAAAATCCCAGGCAAGTGTTTATCTTGCTATTTTAGTTGGTGCAATTTCCATATTAGTTTAGGAATGATTAGGGATGAAATATGTGGAAGAAAACCCAATTTGTGATAGGAAAATCCATGTAGTATTGAATGATATGATGATTCTGGAAACCCTTGCCATGTAGAGGAAATTAACCACGAAATTTTGATGATTATAAGAAAGAAATTTTGGAGAAAAATTTGTTAGAAATCTGTTTAAGAAAATTCTAGGGTTCTTGATAATTAGATATAATTTTGGGTTGAAAATCCATGTTTAAATGATGAATATGTACATGCCTTACTCAAATATAATCCATGTTTCTTGAGTTTATGAGAGTTCGAGTTGAGTGATTTCTGGGTTGCTGTAGCCTTTTGTTCATAAAATCTTATTTCCAACTTAGACACTTACTCAGATCTTGTTTCTGATTCAATAGAAATCATAGATCTGAAGTTTTTCATGTCACAACACACTTAGTTGCATTTTATTTCTCATCTTGAGAAGTTCGTTGTTGATTGTTTTCTGTTAAAAAATTTTCTTACTTCAGAATCAACAATAGATGTTTTTCTGTTTCTGTTTTTACAAAACTTAACCTGACCTAGTTGGATTCGCACTTGGAGGGTTTTCAATCTTCTAAATATTTTCAAAATAATTTGAAAAAGGTCTTGACCGATTTCTTAAGCAAGATCTCCGTGGAATCTGGGTTATTTTGAAAGGTCAAAAAGGTTCTTGGTTTTGTAAGAAAGAAAAATAACAAACTCACTGCATATAGACTTTATATGTAATTTGTTTAGGACTGTTTGTATATATAAGTGTGTGTGAGTTTATGCATGTGATATAGAACACTATTCACAAACATCTTCACACTACAAACACTGAAAGTGTTGGCTATAAGATTTGGTGAACATAAGTTGACGTATACTGCTGAAACAAAGGAAGATTTAACAACCTGAGAAGACTACATCAACAATCAAGATCTGCAGAAAAGTTAAAGGACGCCAGAGGGTATAATCCTGAACTTGTATAGACTTGTTATTGTGTGCATGTTAGTTAAATAGATTGTAACTCACATATTTGTTTTAGTGATAGTTTCTTGTTTTACTCCGTAGAGGGAGTCGTGGATGTTTCCTCAAGGTTGAGGTTTTACCACGTTAAAAATCCTGAGTATTAATATTTCTACATCTTCTCATCCCATTCTGATGTGTGCTGAGTTTAAAATATTTTAAACTGTTTACTAAAACTTGATATCAAATCTTGTTCATTTCTCGTACATAATTTTTGTTAACACATCTTGTGTTCAAAATCTTTTTGATTTAAGTAAAGAGTTTCTTCAACAAACTTTCGGAGTTGCTTAAATAGTTTATTTTCAATAAACGGCTTTGGCAACGCTATTTCAATTCTTACTCCCACCAGATCTTCATCCGTGAATACAATATGCTTACTATAGTCGATGTCATCTGCTCGCCGACGCTTTCCTGATTGTATTTTTGCTGGATCGATCTGAAAAGCCTGCATCACCGCTGTAAGCTTTTTTACATCCATTCGAGCTGAATTTCCTTGAATCTACTTGATATCAGATGCCCTATGAATTACTGCGAACTCATGTCCAGCATCATCTTCGAGCATGTTGTCAGGCCTGTCCTCTCCATTGGCAGTAAATTTCTCTGCCTTCTTCTCCATAAATTCGTTCAAATGCCCGGATTGGGCCAGCTCCTCGAGGTGAGACTTAAGAGCCTTGCAATGCTTGATCATATGTCCCCCTCTTTATGAAAAGAGCATCTCATCACGTTGTTTCTCTTTGAGGGATCCCTTTCCATCTTTCTGGGACACTTAATAAATGGCTCGTCTTTGATCTTTGCGAGAATCTTATAGATGGGTTCTTTGAAGACGGTGTTGACTGCCTGGAACGCCTTTGACACATCATTCTTTCCTCCTTTGTTGGTGCCATTCTTGCCCCCATTCTTCCCTCCTTTCTTCTGGTTCTCATTTCTATCACTGCTCTTGGCAGCGATCTTGGTTCGACCATTTTTTATTGTGCTAGAGCGAGTGACATCTTCTACCTTGGCGTATTTCTTAATACGAGCCATCAAGTCATCGATGGTAGTGGCCTCTTTATTTGTTAA